>RWGZ01001151.1:0-271938 GCA_009725065.1 Utricularia reniformis | reverse complement strand
CAAGTGCAATTTGACATTGGTAGTGATCTGTTTATGCTTTTCCATAGTGTTGAGAGTTTAGTAAAGTATTTTGCCACAGAAGCGGATCCTTGGTTCAAAGTACGCACATCTCGTTCTAACTGATAGAGTAGCACTCTATTGGACTCTCCGAAACGCTCTTCCAAGTCAGTCCAGAGGCGCCTTGCAGAGGGAGCGTATATGAAAGCGCCTTGGATTTCATTACTTAGAGTATTCAATATCCATGAACGCACAACAGAATCAATTCTCTCCAAATGCGGATATTTAATAGTAGTAATTTTAGGCGTTACAGCCGTGCCATCAATATAACACAGTTTAAAACTTCCTACTAACGCTAATCGCATAGATTCTCTCCAAGTAGCGTAATTAGTACATCCAGTTAAAGGAGTTGTTACCAGTAAGAGACCGGAATGATCCGCGCCGGCGATGAAATACGGCGAATCGACTGTGTATCCTTTAGGTATAATGGCGTTCGGATTGCTTCCTTTTTCAATGTTTTCCATGATTGCAGGTATTCAGATGATGAATCGAAGAATTCAGAGAGGAATTGAGGATTAAGGGTTCTATCAATCAAAAAGATCGCTCCGATACCATATGGAGAAGAGCAGAGACGAAGGCGGTTGGGAAAAATGTAACTGAATTATTTGAATTAAACATTCTGATTACATGGATATATATATACATAAATAACATGCTAAGTTAATCTAATAAATAAATAATTAGCTAATCTCGACATATATCTCCGCCTTCACCCCTTTCGAAGCCTGGTGATTTTAGGGCTTTGCTTTTTATTATCCTATGCTATATAAATATGTAAAAGTGGTCGGTGTTTTCCCAATAAGATAAACTAATAATGAGTACATTGATTTCTAGTGCTTTTGGTTATACAAATAACAACATGTCACGAACCTGGATCGTGATCGAGGAATAGATGAAGGAGTGAGGTAGAAAATGAGGAAGAATTAGACGGAAGAAAGAGGCGGAGGAGCAGACACAGGTAGAGGGGAGGAGAACGGCGGAAGAGCCGAATGGGAGAAATAGAATTGGGATAATTTCGATAGATAGTGTTGCACAGAATACAACAACCATTTTATACCTAAATCCTAAATAACTAAAGTCCAACAAGTTAATAAGCCAAGATAAATAAAGATAAGCCCAGTTGGATCCGAGTCNGTCCCAATCGACGAATATGACGGTTTTTCCTTACGTTGCTCTGCCTCTAGAAGTTCGACTAACCTCCATCCATTTACTAGATCCATTGATCTCATCGAGGACGACGGCCAGGGCTTCGCCAGGTTATATAAGGTACATGGAATGTTTAAATTCACAAGTTTACTCCCAGAAGTACGATTAAGTGGACAAATGGGTTTTACTTTTAAACTGGAGTATGTCTGTCACGATCTTGGATCATGGCCGAGGAATAGACGAAGGAGTGAGGTAGAAAATGAGGAAGAATTAGACGGAAGAAAGAGATGAAGGAGCAGACGCCGGTAGAGGGGAGGAGAACGGTCGAGAGAAACGAAAGGGAGAAAATAGAACTTGATAATTTTGATCCATAGTCTAACACACAATACAACAACGATTTTATACCTAAATCCTAAATAACTAAAGTCCAACAAGTTAATAAGCCCAAGATAAATAGCGATAAGTCCAGTAGGGTCCGAGTCCATAATCCATCGTATTATCTTCGTACTCTACCGACTTAGGAACGTCACATTACCCACTCCTCGAAACGATCGTTGACCCCAACGATCACTATCAAAATCAACAATTGCCCATGTGCTTGGAATCCAAAAATTGTCACCTGCAATCGTAAATGAAAAGGAGGCCAGAGAATCAACATCAAATAACCATGGCCTATAAGAATGACATTTAACAGCAAGGGCGTATGAACATTGATGGTAGAGAATTTCCATATCGATAAACTGAAGACTTTCTTGGCAGTAGAGATAAACTCATGTTCAATGAATTCCTTCAAATTACAGACATAGTACTCCTGTTTGTCTAATGTCAGAGGATCACGATCATAAGATTGAAGGCTGAATTCATTTAATGAGCGATGTAAGTCTAATTCCACAACCTCATAGTTTTGTATCAACCATCCAATATTTCCCATGTCGAGGTTTGAAGATCTAAATTCTTGAGACACAATAATACGAGCATATGAAACATCAAAAGTTTGTGGAAGTAACACATGCCCTCCCGAAAATAAATCTTTAGCTCGATGGATGCCATTGAGTTTTTCCTCCATATTCAATAATAAGAAAGCATGATAAGGTCCTTCATTGGTAAGGTCGAAAATAATAGCTATCATCCAGAGGCAACTATCAGGATTTTGGATCCTAGCTTCCATCAGGACAAAAGTGCATCCTTTTAACTTGTCCAAAGTTTGACCTCTAAATTTCTTGCCTTCCCAGTTGAGATCCATTGATACTTGAATCTTGATACCATATATGCTGAAAAAATGATTACCCCGTCGTTTCTTAACTTTCCCAAGCAACCAAGTCAATTGATCGATTAATCTCAAAAAGATAGATTTAGAAATCTCAACATTTGCTTGGAACCAAACTAATATATTATCAGTAATAGCACTATAAACAACATTAAATCCATCATTCAAAGACACCTTAGCCTCCTGAACCATAATCCTATCAACTTTCGGAGTTCCAAAATAAGCCAAGATTTTGGTTTGAATCAGATATGATAATAGGTGTTTGATTGGAGTCAATATTACCTTGGAAATGTCCCTGCTACGGATATGATGTTCATCATCCTTTTGCCACACATATGGAATAATTTCATCTTCCAATCCAAAGTTGAGTTGTTGAATGACATGCTTTAAATATGCATGTTTCTTTTTCTTCACTTTCTTTGTGACATTCAACCCTGGTTTTAGATTCTTTCCATTCATATAAACATCACCACAGATTTTGCCCACATGCTGATTATATTCTCCGTTAGATTGGATTGCAGAACACATTTTTTCCTTGGACTTATCACATGGCTTCANGTTGAAGGCTTGTGAAGGTAACCGAAGGTTTCATTAATATCTTCATATACAATATATGAATTTGAACAAAAGAATAAAGAATCATTATCATCTACCCTGATAAATATATGAATTTAGAAGCGGGGCTGCTTGCATTCCACGGGTATGCCTTGAGGAAACCGATTGAAATCATTACAGTAATTGTAGATCATGAAATTCTTCTGTACCCATCTCAATCTGTTCCTTCCGGGAGCATCCAATTCTTGTGTTTGCCATGCTCCTGTCTTGAATGAATCCGGCCCACATTGCCCAGGAGCACAAGCGTTGATGTTGAAGTTCCTGTAAGAGGCGACAAAAGGGCTTAAATTCCAGTCTGTTTTCACACGGCCGCCCTGTGTGGCCCAGTCATCGGCATTCCATAAGCTGGAGTATACTTTCATCGCCTGGTTGTTGGGGAATGGGATTCCAATTGCCACGTTGTTTTTGAAAACTCTAATCGGAAACTGGTCGACTAAAAATCTGTAACAAGTAAACCCAAGACTTCAGACGATGGAATAGAAAAAAAGTAACAATTAAAAGGCAAGGCTGATTACATGATCCGCTGGGGATTCCAGACGATGGAATAGGTATGAAAATTAGCCGTCGGATCGAACCATAGGCGAAACTGCTGTTCCTTGTTTCCTTTCCCCTGCGCGTACACATTTGTATGAACAGTGTAAGGTTCGCCGGAGGAGTTTCCAAGAAACTCAAAGTCGATTTCATCGTGATTCGCTCCTTGAGAAGACAACTGTACACAAAACAAAGCGATAATCAGAGTTACAAGTAGTCCGGTTGTCACGATCTTGGATCGTAACGGACGAATAGAAGAAAGAGTGAGGTAGAAAATGAGAAAGAATTAGACGGAAGAAAGGGGTTGAGGCGCAGACGCAGGTAGAGGGGAGGAGAACGGCCGAGAGAACCGAAAGGGAGAAATAGAATTGGGATAATTTCGATAGATAGTCTAACACACAATACAACAACGATTTTATACATAAATCCTAAATAACTAAAGTCCAACAAGTTAATAAGCCCAAGATAAATAGCGATAAGTCCAGTAGGGTCCGAGTCCATAATCCATCGTATTATCTTCGTACTCTACCGACTTAGGAACGTCACACCGGTCAACAAAAACCCAGACAAAATCGCTTCTTACGTAGAAAGTAGTAACTGTTCCGGCGGAATTCCCCGGTACTAACTTAAGTTGTACGTCGAATCTCCCAAACAAAAACTGATTCCTTGATTGAAATCCAGAACCAGAATATCTATCGAGCGACAGTGTGAGCGTCTTTCCAGAATCCAAAATCTTTCCACGGCCATCTCCCCAAGTGATTTCCGCATCTCTATAGAAATCCGCTGCGGCATTAGCCACCATGATCGAGAGCAAGAAAGCGGAGATATTCCAAAATGAGTATACACTGGCCATTGCTGTCGTCGAATCGAAGGTTTGATAAATCGCAAGAAACTGAAGGGCGTTTATATAGTGGTGCGGAAGGAGGGAAGAAGACGCGTTATTACAACATATGAGCTGGAGTTTAATGAATATATTGATAATTTTGCTCTGTAGCCGTTGTAGTTTTGAATAGAAGCAACGCGTGAAAAGACAGTATTTGGGCCCCATCCCACCGTCTCCATTAACTTCATTAGTGGGCTTATATATTGGGCCTTTTTCCTCTTTATTACACAAATTTAAAATATTATCAAGATGATTATTTGGTGGAATTTTCATAAATACACTTCTTTTCAGATCGTATTTTTAAAATTTTATTCACTTTAAATCTCTTTCATAAATAAATTTATTTTTTTTCATAATAAAGTAACAGATGTGGGGTTTTTTATACAATTTATAATTTATAATCTCATACTAAACAAAACATTAAACATGGATTAGAACTAGAGGTGCAAATGATCGAGCTGGTATGTAAATTTTTTGAGTCGAGTCGATCTAGACTTGAAGTGAAGGTCGAATTTTTCGAACCGAAATGAGTTCGATTCAAGTCCAAATTCTCAACGAATCAAATCTCGAACCACAATCCAATAAAACTATAATAAGGAATCAAGCTGAGCCAATCCAATAATATAAATAAATGTGTATTATTTTTAATTAACTTGACCTCGAACATCGAATCATTGATTTTCTTAGTTTTAGAATATGAAACAAAACTACTCTATTTTTATCCAAACATGAATGTTAAAAAAATGAAATTTAAGCTAGAATCAATTCGTTTGCACCTATAGCCAAACTAATTGTGTTTTCTTCGGGGGATTTAGTAATAAGTCAATCAAGAACTTTCTTATAAAATAATTATGTTTTTGGCCAAAAAGTAATGTGACTACCTAAAGACTTTATGGTCATTTATAATTAGAGAAATCATATAATTTGGGATAACAAGAATATATTGTCGGGTAAAATATAAAATGATGATTATTATGTGTTATGTATGGGAAGGGGTGATAAGGCATTCCTTGGGGAGCCCGTTGGGGAACCTTGCGAAATCAGTGCAATAGTTATAAATGATGTAGTATTTCTGCGCCCAACGAATCCATCTTCTCCCTTTTGCATCCAATAACTCATTATCAGCTCCGGCGGTGTAGTTCCGGTAAGTACTGGTGAAAGGAGCTGCGCTCCAATCAGTCTTTATTCTTCCGCCTTGTGTAGCCCAGTCTTCTGCATCCCAAATGCTTGCGTACATATTCATCTGCTGAGAAGTCGGGAAGGGAACACCCTTTGAAACGTAATTGTTGAACACCCTTATTGGCTTTCCGTCTACCTTGTAACTGTAATGTTGATGAGATCACCACACCACACCACATAAGCGATTTGTATAGTAAAACTTGTTAATGAGATTAAGGATTTACATTATGTTGTAGGAGTTCCAAACAATTGTGTAGACGTGAATGGCTTGAGTAGGATCGAACCACAGCCGAAATTGCTGCTCCCGGTTTCCGACGCCGTTGATGTAGATATTAGTGTGCAAAGTGTACGGCTCCCCGGAAGCATTCCCAAGAAACTCGAAATCGATCTCGTCGTGATTCATTCCTTGTGATGATAACTGAAATCAACAATAAGTCATGATGATGAATAGTTCTTTAGTTAGTTTCTAAGAATAAAAATAATCATTGCCGTTACGTAGAAAGTTGTGACGGTGCCGGCGGAATTTCCATGCACGAGCTTCATCCCTATCTCGAACCCACCGTACAAATACTCATCATTCGACATAAATCCCGAACCAGAACTCTTATCGAGTGAGAGCGTCATGATCTCTCCGTCGTTGGAAATTTGAGCAAGTTGACCACCGAAAGTTATCTTGACGTCCTGATGAAAGTTTCCGGCGGACACCATGTAAGCTGAAACTAGGAACGCTATGACGAATACTTGAGCCATTTTTCGGTAGAGAACATCAGGGAAGTTTATTTATGTAGAGAAGATCAGGTTCACGTCGTTGAGGTTTACCTGAAGGAGAAACTAGAAAGCAAAGCGTGTTTTCTTCAATGTTTTCACACATGTTATACGAGAACGGGATTTCTAAATAAAGATATTCATATTGTGTTAAATTAATAAACAAACAATATGAATGATTATTTAAAAGTCAATGGCATTTAATAATCAGTGCCAGTGGCGCGTATTTCGGAATAAATAATCCAATCTCCAGACTGGCGTCTATTAAATATTAATTTGATTCGGCAAAAGTCGCTTGTATTTACTATATTATTGAAAACTTGCAATTTCATTCATTACAGATTACACAATAAAAATAGACCAATTATTTTATGGGCCACATAAGTTTGGGTAAGAAGGCCCAACCCGATAAGGATCTCAAAGCCTCATTAAATGGAGCTTCAACTACTTCTCTGCCATCCCAGTTCTCCAACGCAATAACTCCTACTGGGATTCCCAAGTCCACACCTTGAAATAGGATTAGGATGTGAGAAATAGGATGTTGTAAGAACATGCACAAGCAGAGGTTACGTTACAATTTACATTTACATTTACAACCAAATCTCTATATAATATACATTAACCTCACAGTCTACCCTTGCTTCATCCTCTACACTTTGTTTCCTTTCCATTTTCCAATCCATGGAGATGAAGAGAGCTAAGGTTCTTTTATGGGCTGCTCTGGTTATTCATGTTGTATCTGCTGTTACTTTTGAAGATGACAACCATTACTACTCTCCAAATCCTTCTTCTCCCAAAGGTACATTTTAGTTTTTCCTGTACAACTTCTCGTAACAAACTATTTGGTTTCAGTGAGCCCTCCCCAAGGACCAACTGTTAAACCACCACCTTCAAACTGTGGAACCCCTAAGCGTGCGCCATCCGGACACTCCACTCCACCGGTAATTCCAGCACCAACTACTCGTCCCATCTCTGGGTCCCCTCCTCCATTTCCAATTGATCCCAACTCTCACCCCTTCACTTGCATGTAAGTGAATAAGCCAACTTCTTTGTTGCATTCATCCAAATTATTGGATTTAACGACTAGTTTCTCGTTCAGATACTGGAAGAATCACCCAACGCTGGTTTGGGGCTTAGTTGGCTGGTGGGCAAATATTGGGAATGCATTTGGAATCCCTCGATTACCTGGTTTTGCATCCAATGCAAATGTGATGGAGGCTCTTTCAAACTCTCGTACAGATGGATATGGAGAGCTGTATAGACAAGGAACAGCTTCTCTGCTCAACGCCATGGCGCACAAGAGGTTTCCTTACACAACAAACCAGGTCAAGCAAAGCTTCATTTCCGCTCTGGTTTCTAACAATGCAGCTGAAGCCCAGGCCAGGATCTTCAAGATGGCGAATGAAGGCAAAGCCACAGTCTGAGATTCTTACGTTGCGTTTCCCCTCCACTTGTTTCAGCTTCTCCATGCATCTTTAATTCACTGTACTCTGCAATAACATTCATGAATTATGTTTTCCATGATTTACCCAAATGACAATAAGATATCACCCCTTTAGGCCATCCCATTTTGTCAAAATCCTCTTTTTGTTCATAGGGATAAAAAATCACAAGGTGAAAAAACAAGAATTTAGTGAGCCCTCTATTAAAATCAAGGAATAGACTAATTAACATGGTAATTATGTGTGCATGATGAGGTTAAGTAAGAGAAGGAGAGTTTTTGTAGGTGTGTGTACCTTTTTGCTGTCGTTAAATTTGATGACCCCACTATCATGTCAACCAGCATCTGCACACGCGCAGTTTAATTGCTTTCTCTTTTCCGGTAAATTTATTCAAAACTCATCATCGTCACCCAACAATTGGAGAGAGACACATTTTACACCAGTCTCTTAGCAGAAATCTTCCTTCCCCGTAGTCCAAGAAACTTGCAGGCATGCTGCTCTCTTCAGTTTCATTCTCCCTGCATTTGGTGCTGATGATTTGTTTCAGTTTATTTTTCTCTGTTCTCTCCATCTCCATTTCAATGGATTCTTTTGAGGTTGATACCCTGTTCAAGATCATGGAAACTTTGTCCGATGATCAGGAATGGAGAGTATCATACCCAAATCCATGTCAATCTGCCTCCTCCTTGCCTGGGATTGATTGCAAATTTAGTGTGACTGATGGCTATTTTCATGTCACGAGACTTGATTTTGGAACCTTTCCCAATCCTTCATGCAAGAGTAGTGCAAAATTTCCAGTTGAAATCTTCAGTCTCACGCATCTTGAATCAGTTTTCTTTTTCCAGTGTTTCTCTCATAAACCAACTGAAATCATTTTTCCTAACTTCGGTAATTTCACTTCTTCGTTGCAACAGCTTAGTTTGAGATCGAATTCTGCTCTTGTTGGTACTATTCCACCTCTAGTTTCCTCCCTTAAATCCCTCCAGATCCTTACATTGTCACAAAACAAGCTGATAGGCCAAATCCCAGTTCATGTTTTCGCCATGAAAACCCTTCAACGCCTCGACTTGAGCTACAACATGCTTACTGGTGAAATCCCTGGGCATGTGGGAAATCTTGTGAACCTTGTTGAGCTTGATATAAGTTACAACAAGCTCATCGGCAAGGTTCCATCTTCAATTGGTAACCTTATAAATCTACAGAAGCTTGATTTGAGCTCAAATTCTCTGAATGGAACTATTCCACGAACTTTTCATCAGCTCCAGTCACTGGTTTTCTTAGCTTTGAGTAACAACAAATTTTCTGGTGATTACTCCAAGTCTTTGTCTGGCTTGCAGAATTTGGAGTATTTTCTGATGGATAATAATCCAGTTTTTGCTTCTCTCCCTGATGAATTTGGACAACTCAGAAAACTACAAGAACTCAGGCTTTCAGATTCTGGATACTCCGGCTCAATCCCATCATCATTTTCAGAGCTGACAAATCTAAGCACTCTTTTACTTGAAAACAACAGATTATCAGACCAAATTCCAGCAGGTTTATCCAACCTTTCACACATTTATCACTTAAATTTGAGCAGAAACTTTCTGGTTGGAGTTGTTCCTTTCAATTCAACATTCATTAAGAGGGTTGGAAGAAATCTGGATCTTACTGGAAACCCGGGGCTCTGCATGAGTTCATCAGCAGAAAGTAATGCAGCTGATGTTGGTCTTAGTGTTTGTGGGAGTAACAATTCCGGCTCCATACTCAAGCCATTAAAGAGATCTGAAGCTGGTTTATCATTGCTTTATGTTGCTGTAATATTCCAGATATTGTACGCATTATAGCCACCTCCGATGATTCCTTTCTGTTAATTTTGACCAGTTTAGACTACTGCTATTTATCATCTCTGCTCCGTTTTTTGTCTCATCTCTACAAACAAACGGTTAAAACAAAACTAGTCATGTCAACAGAAACTGCACAACTTCAAATCTCATAACTGAAAATACTTAAATCTACTATACTCAATGTCTAGAAGCTACATGCTATTCTCAGCTGAAACTAATTAAATGCATCTTTTACGTTCATTATACAGAAAAAACAAAAAACTGTGATACCTCGCCAAGACAAAGGCAGCCAAAGGTTGAGTAGTAAAGGGACAGACTACGGCATGGATATTGTTGTTACAGTTCGTGGCCACAGTTACCGTCTTCTGCAACAAACAAAAGTGAAAGTTTTCTTGATCCCATAAGACAAAACTATCTGCTTGTAAAGAAACAGCACCAGTGAATGCAACAGCAGAGCAGGATATGGAACCCACATTCAAATATAAATTTAAACAAACATCACAATTTCTTTTTCCTGCATTGTTTTAAAAATTTGCCCATTCTTGGGTTTCAACAAATTACCTTACTGCATTCAATACTGATGTCATTTTCCAATGCATTGGATTGTTACTGTTCTTCATACATAGTTTTTTTGAAAGCTATTCACATTTTAATCATCAAATTGTCATCTTTTCACCTTTCAATACAAGTGAAAAATAAAACAATGTGGCCCCAGCATAGAACAAAAACAAGCTGCTGTAACATCACATCATAACATTATGGACTAGAGTAACATTATGGGACTAGGGGTAACTTGTAAGAGGGTCCTTTTACTACTACTGTTGCTGCAACTGTTTGTTTGAACAATGTTTGGACATATGAAAATGCAAAAATAGGACAATCATGTGAAAATATGGTTGATGAATATCAGCAATCAATTCACCCCTGTGAATGTTTTGAAAGAATCCCGAATGGGTTTTTATCGAGTAAAATACAATTTTAATTGACATATCGGTGATACAAGAATTGGATCAATACACTAGAGTCTCAAAATATCTACCACATCAATAACATTTACATACAAGAAAATTATTTGATCAGAGACACAGACAGATGAATCCCTGTTTTTTACTCCCAGTGAAAAATGAACGATCATACCTTTCACACAGCTACATCATAAATTGTTATAACCACCCAACTCCAACGACCCACAGATTCAATAAAGGAAAGTCGATTCAGTGGATTGAATTGAAAGTGGAAAACAACAACAGAAAAATGTTGGGAGAATCCGGTCAAAATTGCCGAGGGTTTTATTGGGGTAAAATAACAAGAAACGGAACAGCACCAGCACGATATGGAATTTTCTTTTTCCGAAAGGACCTCCATAGGGACAATAATTATTGCATGTATGTATGTACTATGTAGGACCCCAAAGCCTGGCTGGCTTCCCATGATTTTTAATAAAAAATAAATATCTCGGACTATATTCATTCAATCAATAAAAAATAAATTTTAGAGCATTTTTCGTTTGTACAAANTGTGAACATGCAACACAAGTTAAATCATTTGATTGTAGAATCTTCTGGTTCTTTAAAGGGTGTCCACATGAAGAATTTATTATTCTTCTCATCATAATTGATCCGGGATGACCCAATCTATCATGCCAAGTAGTAAATATCTCATGATTTGTAAATTTTGGATCAATAATATTATTTATTTCAATTACACTAATATAAGTGTAATATAATCCCGAATGAAGAGATTTTAATTTTTCCAAAATATATTTTGTCTCATTTATTATACTTGTTATATGAAGACATTCAACATTATCTTCATTAATTGTTTCAATGTGATATACATTTCTGCTAATCTCTTTAAAACTTAATAAGTTTCTTTGAGATCTACTGGAATATAATGCATTACCAATTTTCAGCTTGGTTCCTTCATGTAGCATTATATTAGCTATTCCAGATCATTCAATAATTTTTATTGTACCAGATATAGTACTAACATTAGAATCTCGCATTATAATTTTTGTGAAATATTTCTTGTTCTTGAGAATTATATGAGTTGTTGCACTATCCAAGAGGCAAATATTATCTTCTTTCATATCGATGTTGTTCTGTTGGCTACTCATTTTCAACTTCAATATTAAAAGAAAAATTATAAATAAAACAACATTTATTCATAAATAACAACAAAGCTTTATTAAAAATCAAAATACAAATTTCAAATTTCATCATTTTTAGTGTCAACAACATCTCCAATCAAATGATCAATTCTTCCATCAGGATCAGTAAAGAAGTTAGCAAAATCAAGTTTAGTAACATCAATATCACTTTCATTTTCGTCATAAACAAAGTTCGTCTCAATCTTCTTTTCATTTCCTTTTATAGATGCTTGATAAAGTTCAATAAGATGTTTTGATGTTCTGCATGTACGTGACCAATGACATTTTCCACCACAACGATAACATACGTTGTTTCTGTTAATTTGGTCATATTTATTGTTTTGTCTGTACCTCTCCTTTTCTTTGCATTTACCATCTCTCATTTCATGTCTATTCCACTTCTGGTGGAATTTTTCGTTTTGTGAGTATACATCATGGTAATTGCGACCTCGTCCTCATCCATGACCATAATCATGAGTACGTCCACGACCACGACCGCGACCACGACCACGACCATGGCCATGTTCATAATAATTCTCTTGAGATATAACATTCACTTCATGGAATGGAGCAGTACCAGTTGGGCGTAACTCATGATTTTTCATCAATAACTCATTATTTTGCTCATCTACAAGTAAGCAAGAAATTAATTCCGAATATTTTCTAAATCCTTTTTCATGATATTGCTGTTGCAGGAGCACATTGGATGCATGAAAAGTTGAAAAAGTTTTTTCCAACATATCTGAATCTGAAATATTTTCTCCGCTCAACTTTAGTTGAGATGTAATCTTAAATAGTTGAGAATTATATTCACTTACGGACTTAAAATCTTGCAACCGTAAATGCATCCAGTCATATCTTGCTTTTGGAAGAATGATAGTTTTCTGGTGATCATATCTTTCTTTCAAATTAGTCTAAAGCACAAATGGATCTTTAACTGTCAAATATTCGGTTTTTAAACCTTCATGAAGATGGTGACGAAGAAAGATCATTGCTTTTGCTTTATCCTGTTTAGAAGTTTTATTGTACTGTTTGATTGTGTCTCCCAGACCATTCGCATCTAGATGAATTTCAGCATCTAGAACCCATGACAAATAATTCTTTCCCGTAATGTCAAGTGCCACAAATTCAAGTTTTGCTAGATTCGACATTATGCTATCTTCAATGTTCTAAGAGCAAGTTAGGAAAGAAATATCAATATCAAAGATAAAATGTAATAGAGCTTCGTGCTGATAACGTGTTATAAATAAAACGATTCGAAAAATGTGGAATAAGATAGATACTAATCTATGATCATAAACATAATACTCATACATTCAANTCATATCTTGCTTTTGGAAGAATGATAGTTTTCTGGTGATCATATCTTTCTTTCAAATTAGTCCAAAGCACAAATGGATCTTTAACTGTCAAATATTCGGTTTTTAAACCTTCATGAAGATGGTGACGAAGAAAGATCATTGCTTTTGCTTTATCCTGTTTAGAAGTTTTATTGTCCTGTTTGATTGTGTCTCCCAAACCATTCGCATCTAGATGAATTTCAACATCTAGAACCCAGGACAAATAATTCTTTCCCGTAATGTCAAGTGCCACAAATTCAAGTTTTGCTAGATTCGACATTATGCTATCTTCAATGTTCTAAGAGCAAGTTAGGAAAGAAATATCAATATCAAAGATAAAATGTAATAGAGCTTCGTGCTGATAACGTGTTATAAATAAAACGATTCGAAAAATGTGGAATAAGATAGATACTAATCTATGATCATAAACATAATACTCATAACTTCAATATTCTTGTGTGTTTTCATAAGACACAAATCAATCATATTTATAGGCAAAATATATGAATATTTGTGGAAGACAAATATTTATATAGATAATGAGATATTAATTCAATGACTAATTCAACTAGTATCATTAAATATATCTACCTTATTAATTAAATGTAAAAGTTAGGTGTATAAGATATTTTGAATGTTGAAATTTAGATTGTCTTTTCTCAATTAATAAAAAATATTTTAGAGCATTTTTCGTTTGTACAAATTACCTGTATATTCATAACAAAACCAAAATTATTAGAGAACTTTATTTATTTTTAAAATACAAAGTAAATAAAATATCCGCTTTTAAACTTATGGGGTAATATAATTATTGGGCCATTACAAATTACCAAAGCCCGCACAAGTTACATTAAGAAACCTAGCCCAGCCCAATTGTCTTGATGCTAGATGATTTCGAGGTTGAAAGGCAAGAAGAAAATGCAACGAGCGGTAGCATGAGTAATAGGCCGTAGTTCAATAACCAATCAGTGCCCTTCATCTTCTCTATCCTTCCGACAGTAGATTCCCAAAGTAGGCAACCAACTGGCGCATCCTGCAAAGCAAAACAGCCATCAGTTGCACCCAACAAACGCGCAGGAAGTAAGCTTGGGAATTACTACCACTTCTTCCTGTTCCTGAATATAAATAGTGCTTTCAAGAGTAGCTCTACGGTTTTCAGTTTCTTCTGAAGGGTTCTGAATTTTTGATTCTTTTGCAGGGAGATGATAAGGTGACTCCGTGATGATTGTTTCCATGACGGAGCCGAAGAAGTTGGTCACAGGAACCTATAATGTTAATTTGAAGAGCAAATTAGAAAGCTGGTTTATGAAAATACACCCTTTCTTAGTGTGTGAACCGAACCTACCTCATCCAACTTCCTTTGATACAGATCTGTTCGGTAATATGCAGTGGACATGAGCAAGTTGGGATTATAGGACCTGAAGAGACTGGAAAGGCAAGCATGTTTATTATAAAGGCAATGAATCGATGCTTTCAAGTATATTTTCCTATACCTGCTCAGTGATGCGTTGTCATGCATGTTTATTCTCTCAAAGAAAGCAAGGGTATAGAATGTGAACCGGTCTACCACTGAAACGCCGACCTTCATATATTACATGTTCAAAGGAAACAACTTCATTGTAGGAACAGAAAACTTGTATATAATATCACTTGAATCAAACTTACATCGGGATCCAAGTGATGAGAATATGAATTCTCCCCCTTCTTGCTACTTCCTATCGCCAAAACACCAGGTGATTGGAGCTGCCATGTAGTTAACACGTTGAATCATGTATTCATATTCACTATTTCAATGGGAAAGAAAACGGAGCTTCACTTACTTGGTTAAAAAGGGTGGCTGCTTGACAGGTATCAACCATTATCAGAAGTTCTTTAAACCTGATGGTCACAGGATTTTTAAAAACCAACAAATTAAATAGGGACAGATTTTATATTTAAAATGATTAAAATAAAGATATGAAATGAGATTCAAACAACCTTTTCTTTTCCTTCATTTGTTTCACAGCGTCAGCCAAATCATGGCTCTGAAGCTCCTCCGAGTCCTGAAACTTGAGAAACTCGTTGCCTCCATGACCAGTCATGTAAAGAAGTATATGACTACCTTCATCACTTAGAAGCCGCTTTGATCGTGGAACGGCTGCTTCATAGCGTCCAGTTAACACCCTCAAAAAATTTTCTACTGTCACTTCATACCCTCTGTAATCAACCTAAAATCAAGCAAAGTAGTATCAGCTACCTAGAACACAATAAGGAGAAAATATAGGGCCTTGCTATTTTTTTGAAAAAATAAGCTAGATTAGTCAAATGTGTTCGGTACTGAGTGAAATATTCTGATGCAATTTTAGGAGCTTTGAAACAGATTAAATGCATTAAAAGTGATTCAAAGCTCACCTCAACGTTATCCCCATATAAATTAAGTCGGTGATTTTCATTGTTAAAGACCTGGGCGGGATACTTGTTCCGAGCATTGCAGGCCATATCGTCGGCCAACATAAGAATTATCCTCTGATCAGGTATTCCTAATCGTTTCACTGTCCTGGAGGCAAATCACACACATACAAGAATTCAAAACAATCTTCACAAAAACAGAAAATGACGAAACAATAAAGCCTCATTTACCTGTACAAAGACAAAGTATTAGCCATATGACGATAGTTAAACCTGAAACAGAACAAGGCATTCTCACTTAGAATAATACAAGAACACCTCTTTTTAAACCTAAACCAGTTTCACAACGCCGCCTAACTGGTAAACTTGTTCCATCCATAGAGAGTGAACTACTAAAATTGATAAAAAGATAGGAGAATGATGTAAATAATACCAGAAGCGAGAGGTGCAAACAAGCACTGCCCAATTATTGGTGTGCATTGTAGATGAATAATCCAGTGCGCTGGAGTGCTTGCAAAGAAGCACCATGATAAAGAAGGACAAATATGGCGTGAAATACAACCAATTCCCCATTTTCAAATCTCGGGAGAAAAGTGTGTAGAGTAAAAATCAGTTTCTTCTCAGCTGTGCAGATTAGGAGAAATTTGAAGTGAGTTCCGAATCCCAATTCCCAAACCTGAAGAAATCAAGTCACTTTCACTTTTCTAAATGGGCTGTATACTAATGGCCCATTTTATCAATGATTATCGGTATGGCCCAAATACTTGCAAGAGGCCAGAGGGGCCATATAGATAATTGAATTATAAAATATATTTTTACTTTTAAACCCATTGGGTCAGCGTCTTTTATATGAATATTTTTCATATTTATACTACCAAAAGTTTTCTATTAAAAATATTTTTTTATTAATATTTTAAAAACAAATCCGAAAAAGATTTTAAAATTGATATAGAACAATATCATCAAAATATTGAGATCACCCCCTAGTTGTTGGGCAAATTCAATTTAGGTATAAAAAATTGAAGAGAAAGAAGATCTCAAATTCAATTAAGGTATAAAACATTGGAAAAATGATTATTGTCCAAGTTACCATTTATGTCACAAAAAATATAGATAATGAAGAAAAATATTATCTTAAATATGTGCATTTTCACTATTTAAACTTATAAATAAATAAAACAAGAGTGGTGGGTGGACTCTTACTTTTTAAACCATTTTTTTAAAATCCAATTGAAGAGCTTTCAGGTAAACCGATATGAATATAGTGAACCTAAATATTTGAATGTACATCCATTTAAGACCGCGCGGGTCCAATTCCCATACGTTGTCCTTTTCGACTTATTTAATAATGTGGAACCCATTCATTTTAAATACTAAAGGTAGCCAACGAAAGTCATAAATGTAATTAATGAATTAATAGAAATATTTTTACTTTTCTAGCTTATCTTATATATTAAGGGGATTCACCCAACAACAATTTCTTCTTAAATTACAAAAATGACATTATCATTTTTTCTTTTTATAATAAAATACAAAAATATCAATGTTTCTTGATAATAAAAAATAATACGTTTCTCTAACAATATATCGGTTATCGATGTTTAAAATATTGTATATACGATACTCCAAAATTAACAAATTGCGTAATTAGCACTTGAAATTTTAAAATTATTCAAGAATGATTTTTAAACTTTGAAAATGTTAAAAACAACACTCAAAAAATGATCCTTTTTAAATATTAAATATTAGCGTAGTATCAAAGATAAACGGTTTTAGATTTTCGAAAGTCAACCACGCAATTCAAAATTTTGAGAAAATGATATTTAAAATTTTAAAAAGTTAGAAGTCAACAATACGTATTATATCAACTTTTGTGTTTTACATACAATTTGTAAGTTTGAGTACATCGTTTTTATACTATTTTAAAGTTCGGGTGTGGACAAACAACGTTATAATAAAAATATATTTATTTGACTTAAAGGTGCATTGTAGATGAATAATCCAATGCGCTGGACTGCTTGCAAAGAAGCACCATGATAAAGATGGACAAATATTCAAATCACGNAAGATCACCTCAACGTTATCCCCATATAAATTAAGTCGGTGATTTTCATTGTTAAAGACCTGGGCGGGATACTTGTTCCGAGCATTGCAGGCCATATCGTCGGCCAACATAAGAATTATCCTCTGATCAGGTATTCCTAATCGTTTCACTGTCCTGGAGGCAAATCACACACATACAAGAATTCAAAACAATCTTCACAAAAACAGAAAATGACGAAACAATAAAGCCTCATTTACCTGTACAAAGACAAAGTATTAGCCATATGACGATAGTTAAACCTGAAACAGAACAAGGCATTCTCACTTAGAATAATACAAGAACACCTCTTTTTAAACCTAAACCAGTTTCACAACGCCGCCTAACTGGTAAACTTGTTCCATCCATAGAGAGTGAACTACTAAAATTGATAAAAAGATAGGAGAATGATGTAAATAATACCAGAAGCGAGAGGTGCAAACAAGCACTGCCCAATTATTGGTGTGCATTGTAGATGAATAATCCAGTGCGCTGGAGTGCTTGCAAAGAAGCACCATGATAAAGAAGGACAAATATGGCGTGAAATACAACCAATTCCCCATTTTCAAATCTCGGGAGAAAAGTGTGTAGAGTAAAAATCAGTTTCTTCGCAGCTGTGCAGATTAGGAGAAATTTGAAGTGACTTCCGAATCCCAAACCTGAAGAAATTTCACTTTTCTAAATGGGCTGTATACTAATGGCCCATTTTATCAATGATTATCGGTATGGCCCAAATACTTGCAAGAGGCCAGAGGGGCCATATAGATAATTGAATTATAAAATATATTTTTACTTTTAAACCCATTGGGTCAGCGTCTTTTATATGAATATTTTTCATATTTATACTACCAAAAGTTTTCTATTAAAAATATTTTTTTATTAATATTTTAAAAAAAAATCCGAAAAAAGATTTTAAAATTGATATAGAACAATATCATCAAAATATTGAGATCACCCCTAGTTGTTGGGCAAATTCAATTTAGGTATAAAACATTGGAAAAATGATTATTGTCCAAGTTACCATTTATGTCACAAAAAATATAGATAATGAAGAAAAATCTTATCTTAAATATGTGCATTTTCACTATTTAAACTTATAAATAAATAAAACAAGAGTGGTGGGTGGACTCTTAGTTTTTAAACCATTTTTTTAAAATCCAATTGAAGAGCTTTCAGGTAAACCGATATGAATATAGTGAACCTAAATATTTTAATGTACATCCATTTAAGACCGCGCGGGTCCAATTCCCATACGTTCTCCTTTTCGACTTATTTAATAATGTGGAACCCATTCATTTTAAATACTAAAAAGGTAGCCAACGAAAGTCATAAATGTAATTAATGAATTAATTGAAATATTTTTACTTTTCTAGCTTATCTTATATATTAAGGGGATTCACCCAACAACAATTTCTTCTTAAATTACAAAAATGACATTATCATTTTTTCTTTTTATAATAAAATACAAAAATATCAATGTTTCTTGATAATAAAAAATAATATGTTTCTCTAACAATATATAACTATAAGAACATTATCTATACTAATTAATGAAAATTAGAAAATTAAGATATCGGTTATCGATGTTTAAAATAGTGTATATACGATATTCCAAAATTTACAAATTACGTAATTAGCACTTGAAATTTTAAAATTATTCAAGAATGATTTTTAAACTTTGAAAATGTTAAAAACAACACTCAAAAAATGATCCTTTTTAAATATTAAATATTAGCGTAGTATCAAAGATAAACGGTTTTAGATTTTCGAAAGTCAACCACGCAATTCAAAATTTTGAGAAAATGATATTTAAAATTTTAAAAAGTTAGAAGTCAACAATACGTATTATATCAACTTTTGTGTTTTACATACAATTTGTAAGTTTGAGTACATCGTTTTTATACTATTTTAAAGTTCGGGTGTGGACAAACAACGTTATAATAAAAATATATTTATTTGACTTAAAGGTGCATTGTAGATGAATAATCCAATGCGCTGGACTGCTTGCAAAGAAGCACCATGATAAAGATGGACAAATATTCAAATCTCGGGAGAAAAGTGTGTACAGTCAAATTCAGTTTCTTCTCAATACCACTTTTTTAAATTTGCGGTGTACCTTAAATTTCGGATTTATTGGATTCGGCCGATATTTTGCCAAAATACCGGCCGATATGAGTTTTTCAGATCAGATCGGGTTTTTTGCGGATTAGGTTGGGTTTTATATTAAAAAAAATAAAATATAAATATTTTAATATTTCGGTACGTTTCCGATATATATCCGGTATACCTGAAACATATCCGGTATATCGATCTAATGAATTTGTCCGGTATATCAGCGGATACCAGTATTTAAAACATTGCGCAGTACACCCTCGCAGCTGTGCAGATTAAGAGTAATTTGAAGACTTGCCGATTTCTGTACTTCCGAATCGCAAACCTGAAGAAATCAAGTCACTTTCCCTTTTCTAAATGGGCTTAGTGTCCTGATGGCCCAATTCGGTAATGATCATCGGTATGGCCCAAATACTTGCAGGAGGCCAGAGGGGCCATTATAGATAATTGAATTATAATTTTTTTTTTGTTATGTTGAGAACATTTAAAATTTAATAAAAACAAGTTGATGAAATCATTTTTTATAAAACGAATATGAATAATAATAATTCAAAAGTTGAAATAATTTATGTTTTAATTTAATATTGGTGTTATTTACGTTTTTAGCGACACTGATGAGGAGGGGAGGATTCAGGACGCGTATCGTCTTGTATTTTAAGAAGCTGTCGGTGGAATCATACACCCATCGGCATTCAATTAGGAAACTGAAATGGAAAACCCAACGAGTCTTCTTGCTGCCCTGACCGTCACCTCTGTTGTTGCGCTGTTTTATCTATGGAAACTAATGAACTGGGCTTATTTCCGTCCAAAGAGACTTGAAAATTTGTTGAAGAAACAGGGTTTCAAAGGTAACGAATACACCTTTCTTTATGGGGATATGATGGAACTGAAGCAGACTCTTGAAAACGCGAAAGCAAAACCCATCAATTTAGATGATAATATCGAGCCAAGAGTTGCTGCTTTTTTCTGGAAAACATTCCAAACTTACGGTATGCGTTTCAGGAATTGTTAAAACTTGTGGGTTTTTGTACTATGCGAGTAGATAGATCTTTTGAAAAACTTTCTTCATTTAATTTGTAGGAAAAAATAGCTTCATTTGGCTTGGACCGAGGCCTTCTGTTATAATCACGGAGCCTGAACTTGTGAAGGAGATATTGAACAAGACAGAAGCCTTTCGGAAACCAAGAAACAATCCATTAACGAGGCTGCTTGCGCGGGGCGTGGTGTCTTATGAAGGAGAAAAATGGGCTAAACACAGGAGAATTCTTAACCCAGCTTTCCATATAGAGAAGCTCAAGGTTATTATCCCAAAAAACACACTTGTTTATGTTCCATCACTCAATGTTCTTTTTAGAAGAGGGGGGATTGAGTAGTTTTGGTGTTTTTTGTCTACAGCTAACTATACCGGCATTTGTTCATAGTTGTGAAGAAGTATTGAAGAAATGGGAGAATATTATGTCATCAGATAGTTCAGGGGAAATAGATGTTTGGCCTTGTATTCAAAACATATCCAGTGATGCAATTTCAAGAACTGCTTTTGGAAGCAGCTACCAAGAAGGAAGAAAGATTTTCCAACTTCAGAGGGAACAAGCTGAGCACGTTATGAATGCTTTACAGTCACTATATTTTCCTGGCTTAAGGTAATGGAATTTTGAGTATAACTATTCTGCGATGAAACCTAGTGAATTACTTACTTTTCATGTGTTTAAGATTCTTGCCCACCAAAAGAACCTTGCGAATGAAAGAGATCGAGAGAGAAGTTAAGGGATTGATACTCGGTCTTATTAATCGAAGAATCGAGGCGATTAAAGCAAAGGAAGCTATCAATAGTGACTTGTTAAGTCTCATGCTAGAATCCAACTTCCAAGAAATGGAGCAACATGGAGGCAACAACTTCGGAATGAGCATGGATGAAATTGTAGAAGAATGCAAGCTTTTTTACTTTGCAGGTCAAGAGACAACTTCTGTGTTGATCTTGTGGACATTGGTTTTACTGAGTAGATATCCTGAATGGCAACAAAAAGCAAGAGAAGAGGTTTTACATGTATTGGGATTGGAAACACCCGATTTTGAAGGATTGAATCGTCTTAAAATAGTGAGTATTTATTTCCATCTCCATCTCAGATGATTGTTGGTGTCATAACTAGCATCTCCATCTCAGATGAACATGATTCTACATGAAGTTCTGAGGTTGTATCCACCAGTAAGTAATCTTGCACGCCAAACAAATGAAGAGGTTAAATGTGGGAAGATGACATTACCAGGTGGTGTGGGTATATCATTACCAATCGTCTTTCTACATCGAGACACAAAAGTATGGGGAGATGACGCCATGGAATTCAACCCAGACAGGTTTAGTGAAGGAGTAAGCAAGGCAATGAAGAACAATGGAGTATTTTGTCCATTTGGATGGGGCTCCCGTATATGTATCGGGCAAACGTTCTCCTTGTTGGAGGCAAAAACGGTAATCGCCGTCATTCTGCAGAGCTTTTCTTTTCAACTCTCTTCATCTTACACCCATGCTCCTTTCTCAAAGTTAACTGTTCAGCCTCAGCATGGTGCTCACTTGATTTTGCGCAAGCTTTAGAAATACATTGTCTTGTGTGTATGCTTTTGATCCCGCAATAATGTAGTTATCCGTTGATATTGATTATTGATCATCGGCTGCAGGTGAAAAGAACATTCCAAACTTGTGGACCAATTTGAACATTCCAAATTGCAACTTGATAGCTCTTTATCTTTCTTCATAAATGCCGGATTTTGTATGGATTTGCTCGGAGATTTTTTTATGGGTTTTTCTTGTGGATCAAGGGAATGGACTTTTGAGGCATTATCTTGTTCTTGCTATAAAGACAAATAGATAGATGCCGACGAGATCGTGAAAAAATAGGAAAGAGGAATGGAAATCCTGATCCCAGTTTTTGTTGGTGTATTCTTCATCCTGTCAATAATATCCTTGTGGAAGCTACTTAATTGGGCTTATTTGAAGCCGAAGAGAGTTGAGAAGTTGTTGAGGGATCAAGGTCTAAAAGGGAACAAGTATAAGTTTCTATTTGGTGATTTAAAAGAGTTGCGGCAGAGCGTAGTGGACGCAGAAGCAAAACCCATTAATATCGACGATGATATCAAGCCGAGACTCTTGGGTTATATCCTCAAAATCATTCAAACTTACGGTATCTCCATTTTGCCTTACCTTGCTGTTGTTGTTGGGTGAAGTGATAACAAGGAAACCCAGTGTTGTTGTTGTTGCAGGCAACGATAGCTTCGTCTGTATAGGCCCGCTGTTTTCAGTTATAATAAACGAGCCTGAACTGGTGAAGGAGGTGTTCAACAAGCCAGAGGTGTTCCATAAACCAAGAAGTATCAATCCCTTTGCTAGGCTGCTTTTCAGAGGAGTGGTAACCTACGAAGGAGAGAAATGGGCTAAACATAGAAAAATCATGAATCCCGCTTTCCATATAGACAAGCTTAAGGTTCTTTTACTACACCAAAGCTTGCTTCATTCATGTGTACAACAATACCTTTGTTTATTATCTTCTCCAGTTGATGATCCCTGCGTTTAATTTGAGCTGCCAAGAGGTTTTAAACAAATGGGAAGAGTGTATGTCCTCTGATGGTTCTGGGGAAATAGATGTTTGGCCTTATATGCAGAACATAACAAGTGATGCAATTTCAAGAACTGCTTTTGGCAGCAGCTATGAACAAGGAAGAAAGATTTTCCAGCTTCAGAGAGAGCTAGCTGAGCTAATTGTCAACTCAGGATATACAACGTATATTCCTGGTTCAAGGTGAAGCAACCTAATTTCATTGCCTTGTCCCTAATTTTAAATATCTATAAGAATAATGTGTCTTTGTAGATTCCTGCCAACCAAAAGGAACAAGAGAATGAAATGTATTGAGAGACAAGTACAGTCGTTGATTCGGGGTCTTATTGATCGAAGGATGAAGTCGATAACAGCAGGTGAATCAACCAACAACGACTTGCTTCACTTACTTCTCGAGTCGAACATTCAAGAAATTGAGGAACATGGAAACAAGAGCTTTGGGATGAGTATGGATGAGGTTGTAGATGAATGCAAGCTTTTCTACTTTGCAGGTCAAGAGACAACTTCTGTGTTGATCTTGTGGACATTGGTTTTACTGAGTAGATATCCTGAGTGGCAACAAAAAGCAAGAGAAGAGGTTTTACATGTATTTGGGAAACAATCACCAGATTTTCAAGGACTTAATCATCTCAAAATAGTGAGTGTTCATTTCCCATTCAAACTCCATCCATTTTAAGCTAAGCCGTGTGTTTTGATTTCGACTCAGGTGAACATGATCCTACATGAGGTACTTAGGCTATATCCACCAGTTGTTGCTCTTGGACGGACAGTAAATGAGGAAATCAAGCTAGGGAAAGTGACACTACCAGGTGGTGTGTATCTTACACTCCCAATTATCTCTTTACACCATGATACCAAAGTATGGGGAGAAGATGCCATGGACTTCAATCCAGAGAGATTTAGTGAAGGTGTAAGCAAAGCAATGAAGAGTAATGGCATATTTTGTCCATTTGGATGGGGCTCCCGTATATGCATTGGACAAATATTTGCCTTGTTGGAAGCTAAAGTGGTTATCTCCATCATTCTCCAACGATTCTCTTTCGAGCTTTCATCCTCTTACACTCATGCTCCTGTATCAAAGATAACTGTCCAACCTCAACATGGTGCTCACTTGGTTCTACACAAACTTTAGATTTCAGTATTTGCTTCCGCAGGCAAAAACCAATATAATGCAATAGAAAAGTTACTATCACTCCTTGTATTTCAGCTCATCATCATCCATAAATCATATTCTACAGTGGCCGTATCATAAAAGTTACGCTAACCAGCCATACCCCATATCAGATAATAATAATATATTATTTCGTCCATCAGTATCAAATACTAAGCATGTAAGAAACCTTAGATATCTTCCCTAGCATGTACTTCCATGGATAGTTAAATTCAACTCTATTCTCATCACTCTCTTCTCTGTTCAATGCATCCCTCAACATAACAAGACTGGCTTTATGAGGAAGTACCTGCAGATTAGAATCCAGAGAGGAATGCTCCAAAAGGCGAAGATGCTTCTCTGTTCCTTTAACTGGATCATACACAATGAATGTTTCTCGCCAATCATGCATCAATATTTGCCCATCATCTAGATATTTTATGATCTTATACTTCCCCATAGACCCTAAAATGCCACTATGTTCCAAGTTTGTTGTATTGGTTTTGATATCATGAATCTTCCTCCAAGATGAAGATTGCAAAATCCATAACTCTACATGACCGTCATCAGGAGCAACCATAGAAACGCAAAGTGAGTTAGACAGCACTCCTATATTCATCTCCTTTGCAGTAATGTTGTCTGTTTCGAGGACTTGGATGCTCATTTGAGGCAATGGAGTGACTTGAAATACTCCCGTGTCAAAATCAAATGTGCACAAAAACATATCATCTTCATATCTCCAGAAAACTGAACCATTCACGTAAACAATGTCGGTTACTTCTCGAGCCAAGTCCATTTGAAACTTGTCGATTCCAACACGGTTCCATTGAATATCCAACACTGTGCAAACCTCCGGCCACCAATGTGAAAGCTCTGCATCGCTCTCAGTCTTATAGCATGCCATCCTTAAAAGTTGATACTTTTGAGTCAGACGAGAGAAACCAAGCCCTATAAAGACATAAAAACAATCTTCCTCACGATCAGGGCAAGGGTAGAAATTGGCGTACTCTCCCGTGACCGGATTGCAGATAAAGATACAAGTTTCCGATCTAACGTGCCACGCACCACAAACCAAGCCTTCGCACGAGGTAACGTTAGTATTCACGGAGAGAAAATATCCTGAATTTGAGAGGTACGGACCCGTAAATGAAAACAAAACTCCAGACCTCAACTTGCATCCACCCATTAGTGGATCAAGATCCACAACCATCTCGCCTTCGACGAGGTGCATGACTTTCATGGATTTACTCCTACCCGTATAAATTAGCAAAGGGCTTACCGGTGCCATGGAAAAATGCCTCGAAGCAAAATTGGGGTTACCTACAATGGAGCACCACAATCTACTAACCATTTTGCACTGTAATACTGTTATTGCCGGAACTCGAGCAAGAATTTCATCCAGAACAGTGTCGGGAAGAGCATTAAACTCCGTATTACTTTCCGGGAGTACCATCTCTGTTGGAAAAACGCCAAGCTCTTCTTCATACCTCACCTTGCTATTGGAAAGATTAACTATTGGAAAATCAAGATTTCTCGTTGTCATTCACCCCAAACCTAATTATTTCGCGATTATACGTTGAAAAATGCAAACGGCCTCTTCGGAAGACGGCGGCGCGGCGGAGGCGCTTATCGCTTCTGTAAAGTGGTAATTAATAATTATTTGTAGAGAATGGTTCTTGCGTCTAAATCAAGATTCTTAATATAGAAAGCCCAATGCGCATATCAACGGCGAAGCCCAATTATATTTCAGCCTAGTGATTCACCGGAGGCGGGAGAGTCCAAATCCTCACCCGGCCGGAGATTCCTCCGGTAACGCTGCAAACAAGGGGCAACTGCTACTATTTTTGCTACCATTCAAGTACCATAGCGGCAAGTAAAACAAAGTAAAAAAACTCATCACTTTGTGAGATTCAAGTTTCAAACACATTATTGCAACATCGAGTCCACCTTGTTCATATTACATCACCAATTTGGCCTGTACAGCTAACCATCAACTTCCACACGAGAGAAGACATATGTAGCCCAATGCCGTTGATTTACTTCTCAACGGCTGTTTCTCCTACATCCACCAAAGAATCTCAAGTAATGCATATTTGAGTGAAGAGCCTACATGCTACTTGAAAAAGGTAAAGGGGTGCAAAAAAAATCAACTTTTCATTCTCTATCTAGTGCCTAAGATCCTTGCAGGGAGAGATTCCATCTGAACTCACACAGAGAGGGAACCAATTTGGCCTGATAATTCATCATCAGTTGAGTCCAGAGATTCAGTAGCATCAGCAAGGGACTCAAGCATCTGTATGACTTCCAAAGAATCATCCAGATAATACTTAGCTTTGCTTGGTTTTTGTCCAACCGTACAGGCAAATACTTCAGTTCTGTGGGAAATAATTTGTCTAGAAACAGCAGTTTCAATAAGTTCAAACATATCCTCATCAGATCTGTCATCACCAATGCATAGAACAAAATCAGCCTGTTTCCCATTCTCTGTCATTGATGTGAAAACCCTTTCAGCAACTACTCCTTTGCTGACACCCTGCACTCACAGTGTAATTGAACGGATTAAAAAAACATTCAAGTGGAAAGGCTGGAGGCATGAGAATAAGGGAAACATGAACAGTATGTGTTGAAAAAACACCTGAGGCTTGACTTCCACAATGAATTGCCCACTCTTCACAGCAACAGGCTCATTTGTCAATACACTTTCCAAATGTTCCAACATTTCTTTCGCCTGAGAGAAACCGAATCCAGGGTCTGCATCATAGTAATGCCAAACCAAAGCACTTTCTTTTCTCTCAATATCTGAACCATCAGTGGCCTCGGTATACGACTTCATGACAGGTTCTACCATTTCCATCCAACTAAATTCAGAACCTTGCCCATAGGCTTCCCATTCTTCATGTTGTGGCCACCTGAAAATTCATTCGCAGAGCTCGAAAACTGATTGAAGCACACATAGAAGAGATGCTTTCATATTTAAGAACATTACTGAAACAGTTTTCCAAATTATGTAAGCTAATAAACGCTTGAAAGTAAGAGCGAGAGGAGGGAAGTTAAAATGAGAGATTACTCACAGAAATTTGATGGAGCTCAATTAAAAAGTAAATAGATTTACACACACAAGTGCATACCTCAAGAAGTAGCCATGTTCTGCAGCGAGACCGATTTTTTTGCAAGGTTGAAACCACTTGATCAAACTATCCCTCCCTCTTCCACTCACCATAAAAACTACATTTTTGGGATCAGCACACAAACTGTTCAATAGATAGATAACTTGGGCACTTGGAGTCTTTATGATTGAATTCTGAGACATCAATGTCCCATCATAGTCCAGTAAAATCGCCCTGTTTGTAGACATTGTGTAAGAAGCCACAATATCATCAGTCGACAGCTTTCTAAAATTAGGATCTAGGGCCACCACCCTAAACCCAAAGCCAAGACCAATGCCCCAGCACCTTTTCCTGAAATGATCAGCACATGTTCTTTCCATGTCTTGTAAAAAACTTCTAGACCAGTATGCTACATCATGAGTGCTAACATATCGATAATGTTTTTCATGCCTAATCTCTTTTTCTGATTCGGCCATCGATATTGCCTCATTCATTGCCTCAGATGTTGACTCAACATTCCATGGATTGATTCGAATTGCACCACTTAGGGAAGGGGAGCATCCAATGAATTCAGAAACCACTAGCATGCTTTTTTTGTGTCTACTCATGTCTGACCCTGACTCAACCCCATAAACTCCTTGTCTGCAAACAATGTATTCATAGGGCGTCAGATTCATCCCATCCCTCACAGCTGTTACTACAACGCATTCAGCAATGCTGTAATATGCCATTCTTTCACTGATTGACAAAGAACGGTTAATTAAAACAATTGGATCATATCCAGGAGCTCCAAGTTCTTCATTTATTCTCTTGCAGCTTTCTTCTAATTCAGTATGCACATTTTCTATATCAAAACCTTTCCCTCTAGCAGGATTTGCAATCTGTACCAGGACAGCCTTCCCCCGCCAATTTGGATGCTGCTTGAGCATTTCTTCCATGGCGAGCAGTTTCAGATTGATACCTTTAAATATATCCATATCATCAACTCCAAGCAAAACGGTCTTACCTTCAAACTGCCTCTTCAATACATCAACTATTAAATCCTTATCAGCTTGCCTAATCACTGATTCAATGTGACCCATATGTACGCCAACAGGCATAATTTTTATTCCAACAGTCCTCCCATAATAATCAAGCCCTATGTAACCCCGTTTCGACTGATACTCTAGCCCCAACATTCGACTACAACAAGAGAGAAAATGACGGGCATAATCAAATGTATGAAAGCCAATGAGGTCAGAGTTGAGTAATGCCTTGAGAATTTCTTCTCTAACAGGGAGTGACCTGTATATCTCAGAAGAAGGAAAAGGACTGTGAAGAAAAAATCCCATCCTCAAGCGGACAAAACGACGCCTCAAAAAGGTGGGTAACACCATCAAATGATAGTCATGAATCCAAACAAAATCATCCTCAGGGTTGAGAACCTCAATAACTTTCTGTGAAAAAATCTTATTTGCAGAAACATAAGCTTCCCACAAGGATCGATCAAATCTACCGCCATGATCAGGGGAAAATGGTAGCATGTAGTGAAAAAGTGGCCATAAAATCTTTTTGCAAAATCCATAGTAGTATTTTTCCAGAAGACTAGGTGGCAAAAATGCAGATACACATTTGAATTTGTCCAAAAGATAATTCGATACATCATCCTGCTCGATTGGATCAACATCGACAGGCAATGACCCAACATACAACACCTCCATGTCTTCCGGCAAGCCATCTTTAACCCACAGGAGCAAAGAATCTTCATTCCAACTAAAACTCCAGCCCTTATTGTCGGGTCTCCTTTTTGCCTTCAAAGGCAAAAGATTTGAGACAATAATAATTCGATCCCCTGCTACTGAAGAAGGGTTTTCAGAAGTAACACTACTAGCTTGCTCATCATCTAACTCAACGATGTTCCCAGGTACCGTCATTACCCGGGGAAAACGTTTCCGCTCTTTCTCTCTACCCAGTACAGGAAAATTTCCAGATGCTAAATCCAAAAGATTCGTATAAGATCTTGACATCATCTTAGCCAAAACACTCAAAAAAAGTAATTACTGAACAATCTTCTTTCAAATAACAGGACAATGAATCTTTCAAACCTTTTCTTCCGAATCACCTGCATTCAAGAAAAACCATTTTCACAAGAATCAAAAGAAAACGTATACTAGAACTGATAACCCCCAGTTCCAAGCAGAAACGAAAAAACTCCACCAATCATCATGATTTTTTCTTCGCATGCGCACCAACAGTGAATCAAAAAACTGCTGATTAACCTGACCTTTGCGATTCAATTACCCACAGTTGAGTGCATTCAAAAAAACAAAGAAGTGAAAGCTTGAGCCAAAGATTGCGTATAAAGGATCCTAGGGTTTGAATCCCCAACTATTCTGTTCATTTTGTTTATCAAAACAATTTTATCCAATATCCGTTCCACTCCAAGACAGTATTTTCTTATAATAAATCAATTTATATTTTAAAAAAAACAAAAAATCCAAATTCGGATACGAGTATTCATGAAAAAGAGATAATTTCATTTATCGAACCAACCGGATAAGGTGAAGGAAGGAACGTGCCAAGTGACAAAATTAAAGTCATATCCTTAACCCAGACCTGAAATATTGTATTTATTTTTAATGATAAAATATTTATTATTAAATGCCCTAAGTTTGCTTGTTGGTTGGTTGTCAAATATATCATTACCCCCACCAAAAAACACACAAGAGGATAAGGTTAAGACCAGCGGTCTTGCAGCTGGCAACACAAACACGTGCCACACACGTGAGTCATGCCCAAAATGAGAATGGATTTTGTATGGTATATTCCTAATTCCCCTGAATGGAATATAATAAATAAATACATTAATTTAGATTTCAATTTTGGACTAGTTTTGTGTGTTTTAAAAAGTTTAGGGACTAAAATTTAATATAATACAGTATACTGGTACAGTTACAGCGTTTCATTGCTGGGCACTGCTTGGGGAAGGTTGAAAGTTGGAGGTTTGTCGGCACGGCGTCGAGAATACTCTCTCCATCTGCGAGCAGCTGCAGCGGTGCGTCTAGCTTTCTCTTGAACTTCTTCCTCTAAAACCATCCCTTGTTAAGAAACACTTACACAAATCCAGGGCCATGGCTGATTTGCTAACTGCAAATATTACCTGTATTATCTTGACCCCAACGCTTTCCCCAAAGGTTACTTGTACTTGTATCAGAATCCTTCTCTCTATACATCTTCATCCTTGCTTGTGCCTAAATCAATGGAGAATATTATACACCTTAAACCAAAACCAGTTCTGCTTCAACAATGAGATGAAATTACCAAAACTTTGGCCTGTCTCTTTTCCCATCTTGTACTTGCCTGCACAACGGGAGGGTAACAATATTGAAGAAATGTATATCTTTCTATATCGAATCAAGGGAATACCATGCGAAATACATCTACAGAAGCGACGCCCATTCCTGATAGCATCAGGGCAACCTGATCAGCAGTATTGAATTGTTAAAACAAAACATTTACGTTGTCTTAATCCACTAACAATTTGTTCTTACATTAACTCGTTCTACTCTTCGCATTTCGTCTTCGAGTAGTGATAACTGTGCGGCGGAAGTCCAATATATACAGTTAACTGGGCTGCAATCGATATGAACGAATCATGTAACAGCTGAGGCATAAGAATAAATATGTTATGATGATCAAATGGAATACCAGCTATCGACTGCTTGCTGGACTGAATCATTAATTCCTGTCTGGCTACATGCTCTGGCTCTTCCAAAGTCTTCCTCGATTTCAAATACCTTTGGGCATACATTGGCACAATTCTTGCAGCCTGAGATAATAGGACAGTAGATAATATGAATCTCTTGTAACTTCATGACAAGGCAATTATCATCAGGTACCTATGCAACTAAATTCATCTACGAACACATGATCTCTTGGACTGGAATCATCCAAGAAAGGATTGATAGCAGTGGCTGTATATCCATGAATTTCATCATAAACCATTCGCTGCACAGGATCGCTAAGAACCTGAATGTAAAATGTGCTTCAAATGAAGGTTTCTCCAATGATACATACCACAAGGAAAAATACCTCATAAACGTCATTAATGAACATACAGAAATTTGTATTGTCTTGATCATCACCATTCAGATCAGGATGGCAAGCTTTCATGCAGCTATAATAAGCTTTCTTGATTTGCTCAGCCGACGCGTCAGGAAGCTAAAAATACAAATTTAACTTACACTCTTATGTAGTCTCGAGATTGTAGTACGTTCATATGACAAGAAAAGCATTCACTTCCAAGCCTTAAATTTCTAATACACCAATTAATTCAAGAAATGCCTAAATTCTCCAACCCACAATTTAAATAAGAAGCTATGAGCAAACGGATGGAAATTTTAAAATTTCCAAATTACCAAACCCAGAACAGCATAATAATCATCTGCGATTTCATCATAAGGAACAGATTCTCGAAAGGTAGCCCTCATCCGTCCAAGATCTCGTCTTTTACCACCTGAACCGCTCCAACTCACAAGGCTCTTGCGTAAAACGGAACATCTGGTTCTCGGACAGAAACTCGGTATTGGGTTCTGGAGTTTGAGGGTATCCGTGCAAACTGGGGGCAATAGCTGAGCCATCAAGGCACAGCAAACTCAAAACAGAAAGAACGAAAGAAAAAAAGGACAGATTTTTAATTGGAAGACGATGTATTTGAAGCTCAGAAACCTTTGAAATCAATATAGAAATTAAAATTATGAATGCTTCAAAGTTCAAAATGCTGAGATGGCAAGACGAAGGCCACTGGTTTAATCAAGATTCTTGAATATATGTGAATCTTGCCAAAATCGCACGCGTCCGAACGTGGATTCTACTTCCTTCACGCTCCATGCTCGGGCCTTCCTTTCATGCCCCAAAAAAATAATAATACTAATTTTAATTCTACCATATACAATATTTCATATTTATCTAAATTTGAAATCAATAAATTATTTTTATCATATTCAATGTAAACGTTAATTAAGACTCATAAAGGTACATACACTCTTCATATGGATGTGATAGCTTCGGGCCAATCTTGGCCACACGATATTTTCCTAAAACAATAGATCCACCTTTAATTAATGCATATTTATTTTTTCATTGATCTTTATGATTTACCAAATAATATACAATATTTATAAAGAGATTATTTTGAGTATGTTTGATTCTATTTTTGAAAATTACATACAAAAATTAAGGCAAAATATAAATTGAGGTAAGTAAATGATTACTTTTAAAGAATTATTTTTGCAGAATTTTATGCATTTTTTTCTATAACTAATTATTTTATTCAGTATAAAAAGTGGAGAGTTTCGATAGAACTTAGAAGTTAGAACTCTTGCTCTCAAAGATCGCTTTTTTTTATTCACCTAACAGCCGACCTCTGTTAATGGAGCATCTCTTCCGGATCCGACACGCCAGTCGTATTTTGAAATCTGGCAGTTTCGCGGCGACGCGATCTATGTCCACGGATTGGTGGCGCCACGTGGAGCCAGCGCCGAAAGACCCAATCCTCGGTGTTACCGAAGCTTTTCTTGCCGATACTAGTCCCAACAAAGTGAACGTTGGCGTCGTGAGTATTCTCTTCCTTCTAATCTGAATAAACTTTTTTTAGTCTATTTCCTTTGACTAAAATTGAATTTTGTGATCCATTTTTTCTGCGAAAGGGCGCATATCGCGATGATAATGGAAAACCGATAGTGTTGGCGTGTGTGCGAGAGGCGGAGCGTAGAATTGCGGGCAGTTTGAATATGTAAGTGTAATCTTCATATTTTGGTTGATTACTTCGCCTTTCTCTGAAATTACTGTCTGTTTCACGATTCTTGAGGACTTCCTATGCTATTTTAGTGACAAAAAAGAAACTTTTACTTGTGATCATAGTGAACATTCCTATCAACTTTTTTTCCGGGGCGAAGATGTTTCTTGGGTTCTTTTCTCCTTTTCGCTGTGGTGCCTTCTTGATAAAAGTGGAATCCGTTGGGCATCTTTTATCGGTAATATGGATGTCTATTTTAAATATTCGGCAATCGAGAAAACAAGACTCTTGCTCTAGCTAGATATGCCCGCTCTTCGATGCCCTATTTAAAAAACATTGATATGACAGTTCTATTTTCAACGCTTATAAAATTGCCCACTAGTGTTCTATTATCCTCTTGGCCGGTAGTAATCTGAATTATTGGATGCTCATGCCATGTTTCTCCATAAATAGGTATTTTTGGGTCGTGAAAATCTTGCATTTAAACCCTTAGCCATAGCCACATTATTTTTTATAACATCATACCTGGTTAAGTTGAACTTGTTTCATTAATAAATTAGGAAATAAACTCGATCTATTATGCTATCTAGTAGTTCAGTGCAATAGTAGTTCATTTTCAATGCAATAATAGTTCATTTTACTAATATAAGATCCACTAGTCACGTGTGTCTTTGGTAAGATGTATTGCTGTTTTTCAGCCCTTTCGTGAAACTGTTTTTTTATTCAGGGAATATCTTCCCATGGGTGGAAGTGTGAACATGATACATGAGACGCTGAAGCTCGCTTATGGAGAGAATTCTGACTTGATCAAAGATAAGCGAATTGCGGCAGTGCAAGCTCTCTCTGGAACAGGTGCATGCAGGCTGTTTGCTGATTTTCAGAAACGCTTCTCTCCGGATTCTCAAATCTATATTCCAGTTCCCACCTGGTCAAAGTATGCATTCTTCTCAAATCTTTTTTTGGTAGCTAGTTTTAGTCTAAAATAAGTCAACTTCATCATTTTTTACAAATTTTGCGCATCTGTAGTCATATCAACATCTGGAGAGATGCACACGTTCCTCAGAACACATTTCATTATTATCATCCGGAGTCAAGGGGTTTGGACTTTTCTGCTATGATGGATGACATAAAGGTAAAAATATGCACGATACAAAGAGCATATCAGGTCCATTTTTGGAGAATGATTTGTGTTTTATATGTTCCCTTCTGCAGAATGCACCAGATGGATCATTCTTCTTGCTTCATGCGTGTGCGCATAACCCAACAGGAGTTGACCCTTCTGAGGAGCAGTGGAGGGAGATATCACAACAATTTAAGGTCCATTTCTGCTTTTTCCTTGCTGATTTCTTGTACTTTTAACTATTGTACTAAAAGCATTTATTACGATCATTAGGTTAAAGGACATTTTGCCTTATTTGACATGGCATATCAAGGATTTGCGAGTGGCGATCCAGAGAAGGATGCCAAATCCATTCGGATTTTCCTGGAGGATGGACATATGATTGGATGTGCACAATCCTATGCAAAGAATATGGGGCTTTATGGTCAGAGAACTGGTTGCCTTAGGTACGTAACTTCAACTATAAATCTAGCTGCTTTAGTTTTGAATTTGCCTTCTTTATCCCAAAACCAGTATACCCTTTATCTGCTCTGTACCTTGCCTGATTCCAATTGATGTGAAGTTTAATGTTCTTAAATCAAATGTAGCATTGTCTGCCAAGATGAGAAACAGGCAATAGCTGTTAAGAGTCAGTTGCAGCAGATTGCAAGACCAATGTACAGTAACCCGCCTGTACATGGCTCGCTCATTGTTTCTACCATCCTTAGCGATCCAGACTTGAAGGATTTATGGCTGAAAGAAGTAAAGGTAGTCTGTAGTCCCACAAACTTATCTCTTGAAGTACATTTATTTGGTTATGTTAAACTACTACTACTACGAGTACTACAGGGAATGGCTAGGCGAATAATCGGAATGAGAAGAGGTTTGCAAGAGAATCTTGAGAAGTTGGGATCAGCTCATTCCTGGGAACACATAACCAAGCAGGTTTGGGATTCTAGTCATCTACCAATTAATAATAATAATATTATTAAGTGTCGGCTTTGGAAGCAGATTGGTATGTTCTGCTACAGTGGAATGACGCCCGAACAAGTTGATCGATTGACTCAAGATTATCATATTTACATGACTCGCAATGGGCGTATAAGGTATGACTGAAAAACATTGTTTTTGAGTTAAGTTTATTGCTTCTCATTAAAATAAGTGTAACACACAGTTTGGCTGGAGTTACAAGGGGGAATGTTGGTTACTTGGCAAATGCTATACACCAAGTTACCAAATAGCAAATTTACATTATCAGCTTCAAGAAGAGATACTTTGGTGCATTCTCCATTTCACATTAACTCACTTCAACGCTTCTCAATAATGTTATTCTATACTTTTTTTCAACGCTTCTCAATAACCAAATGCCAAAAGAGGATACAGTTTGTTTTTCCATTTTCACCATCGCCTCTGTTCCATTATGACTGAAAAAGTCAACCCACATTGAATAGTAGTTGATCAGAATGAAGCATTGAAATGTGTATAACGTTCACAATAAATTTAACATCAAAACCCACATTCGCTGATGGATGTGTCCATTATTAAATTATTCTATATGGATTGTGATTGAATCAGTGACGGAGGCATTGCAGTGGAAAGATGATTAAAAAGAAGGCTGATGCTTGTTTCATCAAATTTGTGAAATTACAATATGAGATACATTTGTGGTCCAAAAGAAATTACAATACCAACTCTCAAGATATATTTTGATGAATTTCACCTTCAAATTACATGAATGATTAGAGGTTGTGCAAACTATATCATTCTTTTTTATTTTATACCAAAAATTAATGACTATATAGCATGGAATTAACAATGCATAAGTTTATATTTTTATAATTTAATATATAACAATATCATAATACTACCACTGTCAACTCTCAAGTTAAATATGTTTAGGTTGAGCCACTTCTTATTTTTTATTAAGAAATAAATAAACAACCATAATAATGGAGTGGTGTTTGTACTATTGATATCTTTGGAACAATAATGTTTATTTTATGTTCTATTTAGTATACATTAAATATCAATATAAAATATATTTATTTGAACACCAAAAACAACAATATAATAGTAGTAGGTTTTACTAAACTCTCACTAAAAAATATTTTGTAAAATTTTATTTTTATCTTTATTAAATTATTATTTAATCTAAAATAAATATAAAAAAGTAATTTCATGAATCACGATTAGTGCACCGCTATTTCAAATACAATTTTTTAAATCATGATTACTTATACAACGATCACCTCACAACACAATACAATGATATTATTTCACCGTTATTTCTCCATCGTTATTCCAACACATGTCAAATATTGTAAAGGGTGTGCCCAAACTTTGAAAATGTTAATATAATTTGTTACATTGATATTTTATTTTTAAAAAATTGTAAAGATAATATATAAGATTTATAACTCCAACAAAAATCATAAACCGTTATGGTTAGACCATAACTCCCTTTAGATTTTTAAACATATCATGTTGACATCTTAACCTTACAAAAATGTAATACTATAAATATTAACTTTGAAATTTTTAAAAACATATTGCCAAAATCGTTCATAAAAATTGTATCGAAAACTACTATTATTTATTGTATGATCTTTTTAAATGATTTTGAAACTTTGAGATTAAATACATATTTTTAAAATTTTAGTACGCATAATTTTCTCATAAAATATGTAAATAAGAAAATTTTAGTTATAATATTCCAGCTGAATTTAAAATAAAATAAAATTCAATTATAGCCGATTTTTAGAATTTTAAATTAACAGTGGTGTAAAATTGTGAAATCGAAAGGTGGTGCATGAATCTTCGAGAACTTTCTAACGCTCAGTAATACAGAGAACTGGTACATGAACCTTCGAGAACTTTCTTACAGTAAGCTCATTAAAATCGAAAACTGGATGGGTCCATGGGACCATGCATATCTTTCACCTCTGAGAGGTTGACACGTGTATGTATAATCAGGCTCCATGGGTCCCTTACAATTAACCAACGGTAAATACGTTTAGACATTGAGGGTAAATAAGGGAAATACGTCGCTTTGACACTGACGCTGGTGAAAACTGATAGTGCGGTGTATAGATTCCCTCTTCATCTCCTCTATCTTCCCCGGCTTGCCCCTGCGCTCGATTTATTTCCATTACTTCTTCTTCAACGTCGAGTGTGCTACAGTAAGATTGTTTTCTTGTATTAGGGCAGAATGAGCCATGATGACGATTGCATTTTACCTGTGTTTGTGTGATTTCTGGGATTAAAAAATTGCTTCAATGTCTAGGGTCATTTCCGGGTTGGATTGCAACTTATAGCACTATTTTTAAGAGCAATTAACAAGATAGAGGGTCACTTGGTAAAAAAAGACGGACCGAACCCTCTTTTTCGAAAAGCGCTGTGTAAAGTTGGTAATCTGGAGAATGCCAAGTGTGCAGAGACTCTATAATGCTTGCTTTGCGTCACTCACACCTAATGGCCCCATTTCACAACAAGGTCTGGAAAAGATCCGCAATTTATTAGGTAAATTCTTCTCCCCTTTCTTATTTATAATGTAATCCTTGATCAGATTGTCCTTTTTAGGAATCCCTTTCTATTTTTGAAAAGTTGTTGGATGAATTTTTTTCTATATACAAACTTAATGCTTGGGTGGTGCCTTGTTTTTTACTAATGATATCACTCCAATGATTGTCTTAGGCACTTTACATCATTGTAAGTTGAGAACAACCCTTAGGATTGTTGATAATTGGGTATCCTTGTGAACTTTTAGATAAAATCAGGCCTTCAGATGTTGGTCTTGAGCAAGAAGCTCAAATAGTAAGAAACTGGAAAGGAACTCTGAGTGAACCTAATTGGGTCAGCCAATCTATGTCTTCAGTGACCTACATTCATGTGCACGAGTGTGATAGTTTCTCTGTAAGTTTATGGCTTATATGTTATCTCTTATAAAAAAAAGAAACAATCTTATATTGAATTGCAATGTGATAATGTAGATTGGAGTTTTTTGTATGCCACCTTCATCGATCATTCCTTTACATAATCATCCCGGGATGACCGTCCTGAGCAGGTTGCTATATGGTACTCTACATGTAAATTCCTACGACTGGATTGACATTCCTGATCCATCAAATGGTTGAGTATATGCTGCATTTTCCCTGATTTTTTGTGTTTGTATTCCAAATTATAAAATGTTGATTGGTGTTTTTTCAGCTAGGCCTGCAAAGGTTGTAGAAGATTTTGAAATAGCAGGTCCATGCGATGCAACAATTCTTTATCCAACTAGTGGTGGTAATATTCACAGTTTCAAGGCTGTTACTCCGTGTGCGATTTTCGACATCCTTTCTCCCCCCTACTCTTCCGAACAAGGACGACATTGTACTTATTTTAGAAGATTACAAGCTGGTAATTATGCAATCTTTTAAACGGGTTGATGTATTGGATTTGGATCAGACATGTGAGTTATTTGTAAGTAGGTAGCACTGAGGAAAGAGTTTGGTTGGAAGAATGTGAGCCTCCAGAAGACTTTGTGATAAGAAGAGGAGTGTATAAGGGAAAAGTTCCTAAAACATGAAATGGGATTCTTGGCCCAGGTTTGCTTTTCTTACGCGTAAGCTGTTGAAGAAAACAAACTCATTTCACTGTGGTGTATGTGTATTTTCTGACAATAATTCATTCTGCACAAATAATAACTCCTTCTTTTATAGCAGGACTCAACCTTGCTTTTAAAGGGCTTGTTCTAACTTCTGTTTGATTCAGTTTCTTGATTTAAATCATGAAAACATGGAATGGAATGATAACCCTATTTGCTATATGATTCTGTGTAATGTGTTGAATTTGTCTTGTGATTAATTAGGTTTATATTGAAGAGATGTGATGATTTAATCCTCTTCAATTTGGTGAAACCCGCGGATGAAGATGAGGTGGTTCTGGAGATGACCTAGGCAAGAGATTGAAAGAACGTAAAGTAGTAAATGGGGCTAATTAACTGGACTCTACAAAATTGAAGTTAAATAGCCCAACCAAGACTCAAGTCCAGCAATATAACTCAATCAACATTAAAGTCCAGCAAGACACCATAAAATGGGTCTTTAGTACCTGAAAATAAGAAATCTATGGGTGTGAAATGGATATCTGAACAAATTAAAAGCAATGTTAGTTGTCAAATGATACTCACATAAACAAGGAATAGATTATACCGAAACGTTTGCTCTAGTGGCAAGGTTGGATATAATTAAATTACTCGTAGCATTGGTCGCCTGCAACAATTGGAAATTATTCCACATAGATGTAAAGTCTGTCTTTTTGAATGGAAAGCTGCAAGAAGAAATATATATACAACAGCCTCCAGGATTCATTAAAGAAGGAGAAGAAAACAAGGTTTTATCTATTGTACCTAGAGAGTGGTATAGCAAAATTGATGGATATTTCAAGCAACAAGGCTTTATGAGAAGCAAAAATGACCCAGCATTCTACATCCTAGAATGTGAGAACAATGAAAGAGTGATTGTGTTCCTATATGTTGATGATATTCTAATAACAGGAGGAAACAAAAAATTGGTGAAGTTACAAAAGGAACAACTTATGAGCATATTTGAAATGTCAAATTTAGGAGAAATGAGTCATTTTTTAGGAATTGAAATAACATAGATATCTGATTATATTTTTCTGGGACAGTTAAAATACTCCAAAGATCTCATCAAAATGTATAAATTGGAAAAGGGAAAACATACATCTGTTCCCATGTCCCTTAATGCAAAACCAATTTCCATTAAATATGATAAAAACAAGATTATATCAAACCCTGGAAATCTAACAGAAATAACAGCCCACAGAAGCATCATAGGCTTCTTAATGTACCTATACACTACAAGGTCAGATATTACATTTGCTGTAAGTCTACTATCGAGGTTCATGGCTAAACCACATAAGAATCATTTAGGCTAAACCCTAAAATACATTAAAAGTAGAACTATGGCTTACATTTTAAGAAAGAAACTGACATTGTTTTCAAGTGTTTTATGGATAGTGACTTTGCAGGAGACTCTACTGACTACAAATCAACTATCGAATATCTATTCATGATCGGAGAGATTGCTTTTGCCAGGAATAACAAAAAACAAGAAATAGTTGTCCAATCATCAACGGAGGCAGAATACATGGCTCGAGCGACAGCCTCAAATCATGCAATTTGGCTCATAAAAATACTTGATGATCTAAAGATTCAAATTGAAAGGCCAGCAACAATCAAAATCGACAACCAATCGACAGTATGCATGGAAAAAAACCCAACCCTATTCGTGTTAAGTGTGGAGATCGGTATTGGCATCGATCGGTGACACTTGGATGACGATCGGCAATTTGGCAATGTGGTCGATCGGGGTACACATGGAAGACGGGATGGTCGGTATTGGTACCGATCGGTCGAGGACCGAAGTACGCAATACCGAATGTAACAAAGAGGACCGAAGCAATCGGTAGAGGACCGATGACACGTGACCCGAAGATATGAGATGGAGGCAATCGGTCGAGGACCGAACTGAGATATGGTGGGGCTCATTAGTCAAAGATATCAGCAGTTATGGAAAGAGATATTGAAGGAAATAATATCATATCAAATTAGTATATATGGACGCATATATATGATTTGATTATGGATAATCATATATGGAAATATGATCAAATATTAGGAATATTTGTTTGTTACCTTAATATCTCAACCACCTCATCTATATAAAGGGGTCTTAGGGTTCATTGTTATATACTCCAATACTCTTGTATTCCGNCCAATGTGACGTTTTTGGTTTGTGCATATATCTGGACAAAATATTTACAACAAAATTGATGTCTGGTCGAGTGTTGGATAGATAAAGAAGACTCCCAATTGCCCCATGTACCTATTAGCGTCTACATCTTCTTCACTCGCAAATGATCCTAAATGAGATTGTTGATCAACCGGAGTTTTTGCTGGATTTGCATCATTCATTCTGAATTTTTCGAGGATGTCCATGATATATTTCCGCTGAGATATTATAATTCCCGAATTTTCTTTTTGAATGATCTCCATTCCTAGAAAATAGGACATTTCTCATAGATCAGACATTTTGTAGAGGTCTGACATGGATTTTTTGAAATCTTCGATCAATTTTCCATTGCTCCCGGTGATAAGAAGATCATCCACATATAACGAGACAATAATCATTTGTTTTCCTTCCAACTGTTTGATAAAGACTGAATGATCAGCCAACGATTTTCTAAATCCGAGGATGGCAAGTGTGTCATTAATCTTTGCATTCCAAGTCCATGGTGCTTGCTTTAGTCCGTAAAGTGCTTTCTTTAATTTGTACACTTTTGTCTCTTGACCAAGTATTTCAAAACCTTCAGGTTGCTGGACATAAATTTCTTCTTCAAGGACTCCATGTAGGAATGCTGTCTTTACATCCATGTGTTGGACTTTCCAATTTTGATTTGCTGCTACAGATAAAATTAACTTTATAGAGTCCAATCGAGCAACAGGTGTAAATACCTCATTGTAATTTATTCCTTTGATTTGTGAGTATCCTTTTGCCACGAGCCTTGCTTTGAACCTGTTGATTGATCCGTCTTGATTCAATTTTGTCTTGTAGATCCATTTCAGACCAATCACACTTTTGTCATATGGTCTGTCAATTAATTCCCATGTTTCATTTTCTTCAATGGATTTCAACTCCTCTTCCATAGCCACAATCCATTCCCGTTTTTTTGATGCTTCGGGAAAAGTTTTGGGGTCCAAAGTCGTTAAACACACATCAGTGTCATTATCTTCAATCGGTATGGTTCGGCTATAGATATCTGTCAATTTAGAAAATTTCATAGGTCTCTCACTTGAAGTTTCCTCCTCCGAGTCATGAGAGGGTGAAGGATGAGAATCTTTGAATTCAGGGGAGTACTCAGGCTCTGGATCACTGTCATTTTCATGTTGTGAACGACGATCGGCATCCTGTAGAGTGGGGTCGATTGATGTTTCTGTGGTATGGTCGGCATCTTGAAGAGTGGTGTCGATCGTTGTTTCTGTGGTATGGTCAGCATCTTGAAGAGTGGTGTCGATCGTCATTTCTCGGATATGTTGATTTGCCCCATCGACATTTTGGGATGGTTCCTCATCGTCATCGGCAACATAGGTTCTGGTTTGTGGTTCTGGAGTCTCAATGTGTATCTGTTCACCATCTGCACAATTAAAATTAGAGTTTTCAGCACGATGAAATGTCCAATTCCACTCTTTATCCTCCTTAAACATTACATCCCTGCTAATGCATATATTTTTTGATTCTGGGAACATGATACGATATCCCTTAACTCCATAGCAGTACCCCATAAACACTCCCTATTGACTTTTTCATCAAGTTTTGTACGTTTTTCCTCCGGTATAAGTACGTGACATATACAACCAAACACTCTGAGATGTTTTACTGATAACTTCTCTCCATGCCACAATTCATAGGCTGTTTTTCCTCCTATGGTTCTAGATGGTAAAACATTTAGCAGATATACAGCAGTGGATGCTGCTTCTGCCCAACATTCATTTGGTAAGTTTTTTTCGTATATCAAACATCTCACCATTTCAACAATTGTTCTGTTTTTCCTTTCGCTAACACCATTTTGTTCAGGTGTATATGGGGTAGTATACTGATGAATTATTCCTTCTGATTTACAGAAATTCTCAAGTACTTTGGATATAAATTCCCCACCATTGTCCGATCTTAATTTCATGATATTGTTGTCGGATTGGCGCTCTACCAAAGCTTTGAAGTTTTTAAATACTTCAAAAGTTTCAGACTTGCATTTTAGGAAATAGATCCAACAATATTGACTAAAATAATCTATGAAGATAATAAAATATCTACAGCCATTCCAAGAGTTCTCTTTGAACGGACAACATATGTCGGTGTGTATTAGCTCAAGTTTTCTTTTGGATCCGTGTGTGCTGATTTTAAATGGTAATCGACTTTGTTTTCTCTTTTGGCACACCCCACATGTAGAGTTTATAAAGTGTAAATCATGTAAATCTATAACCATACCATTTCTTTGAAGGATCCGAAGATTTTTAATTCTATAATGTCCAAAACGTTTGTGCCATTTTCCTGATTCTTCAACCACTGAGTAACTCAATTCTTCATCTGCAGCATTTAATGTGAATAGATTATTCTCACGCATTTAAGATATAATGCACCTCTTTGAGTTGACGTCTTCAATTTTGCATTTGAGTTCATCAAAAGACAGTTTGTAATTGTTCCTAATGAGTTGTAAGAGGCTTAACAAGTTCTGCTTCAAGGAAGGTACAAACAGTACTTCATCAATTCATAAACACTCTGAGTTTCCTTTGAGCAGTATAGATCCGATTCCTTCAACATATGCTATGTCTCCGGTTGCTGATTTTACAGGTCTCTTCTCGGTGTATCTAAAAGTCTTGAACAATTGTCTATCTTTGCACATATGCTTAGAACATCTACTTTCCAAAATTCAACCAGAGTAAGTATTAAATGTTGTCAATAATGTGATCTCAAAATCACACATATCACAAAAGAAAGAGACCACAGTTGAGTTTGTTTGATTTGTTGCTGCCTTTTTTGTCGAGCATACTTTTTCAATATGTCCCATGTTTTTACAGAATGTGCATCTCACATCAGGTCTCCACCAACACACTTCTGGTCGGTGGTTTGTCCCTCGTCAGTGGGGACAAGAGAGAGAAGATTTAAAAAATTGAAAAGCTTCCTGCAGGAAAGAAAAAGAAAGGAGGTGGTTGCCGAAAAAGTGGATCTTGGAAGAAAAATCGTATCACTCCTCACAAATGGTAAACGTGGTATCATCTGTTAAATCAAAAATAACAGAAAAAAAACAACAACAAAAAAACAAATTAAAAAAACATAAAAAGAAAACCAAGACCAAAACCAAAACCAAAGACCATATTTGTTGGCATGTCCGACACTTCAACCTCAAATTCGTAGGTTGAAGAAGCTTATGCGAGGCTTCAAGTTTTGAAGCTACAGATCCGTTTTCAACTTATAGTTAGTAGGTTGAAGGCAATAAGACCAAAAAAATATCTTCTAACCTCAAGTTCGTAGGTTAAGAGAAATTAAAAAAAATCAACTTCTAGTTCATAGTTGAAGGAAACATGAAATAAAATTTGCCAATTGATGGCAAATTAACGAGGAGGATGATGATTTCAAATTACAGCATCAAAGAGGAGTATTAGATTTGATGCTGAGCTAACGAATGCATTGGGCTTATAATTTGTAATGTGGGCTTAGCCCAATTATGTGTATTTAAATATGTTGTAGGGGGAAAATGTGTATGTTGTTGTGTTTGAAATTCAAATTTCGAAACTTGGTTTTGCTTCGTTTTCTGCCTTAAACTTTCCCTTCCGATTCGTTTCTACGGTGGTCTCGTAGCTTTATTATAGCTATGAGACCACCACAAATTTCGGATATATGTTTTGTTCTTATATTCAAGTTTTATTTCGTATCGTTTTGTTGTTCAACATTTTCGGATATGTTTAAATCTAGGTTTCTAGTTCGGAAGTTACAAGCTTCCATTCATAGTGACAGTCGTGGGATATTTGACATGTGTTATTCGAAAATCTTGAACCTGATTATTAAGCTTTTGTGGAAGTTCCAGGCATTTTGAGTACCAGTATAAGCCTCTTCATTCCCGTGGAGCTTCAAATGTTCAAAATCTCTCTTCATTTACAAGACCCGAAAAACATACAGATTCTTCGAAAAAGCCCTAAGGTTCCAGAAACTCAATTTCTAAGGTAGCGGAGTTATCCAGAAAGTCACATTCAAGAATTAAGACAAAGAAAAAANAGGTTTTTCGTCTTAGAAAAACCCGATTTAGGTTTTCTAGTCTTGAAAAAACCAGATTTCGATTTTCCGGCCTTAGGATACGACCGCTCTATACCATGTTGTCACGAACTTAGATTGTGACGGGAAAAGACGAAGGAGAAGAGTAGAAACAAGGGGAGATTTAGATGCATGAAAGGAGGGAATTGGCCGAAGGAGGCAGACGTGAAGTTGAGGGAGACAAGAGAGAAGGAGGAGCGAATCTGTTAGATTCATAAAGTGATAATTTAGATATTTGATTAGATAATTTAGATTCTAATACAACCTGTATTATATATCTGTATTTATTGAACTAGATCCATACAACAATACAATGTAATTAAAATCTAAGAACTCTACAAAACCGATAAGGGATCGTGACATCATGAGAGTAACAGAAAACCCAAATAATCTCACTATCAAGGAGGAAGAAGACACATCGAAACAAGATTACCTCATCAAGGAGGAATGAAGAGATGTGATGAGTTAATCCTCTTCAATTTGGTGAAACCCGCGGATGAAGATGAGGTGGTCCTGGAGATGACCTAGGCAAGAGATTGAAAGAACGTAAAGGAGTAAATTGGGCTAATTAAGTGGACTCTACAAAATTGAAGTTAAATGACCCAACCAAGACTCAAGTCTAGCAATATAACCCAATCAACATTATGTTGAGTGATGCTGTGATCACACTTCAGGCGTTGATTCTTCCAGATCAGGTTGAGGATCTCATTCTTGATCTTGAAGAATTGAATAACATTGAAAAAGCATGGAATTCCAGAAAATAGAGGCCTTGGAAGACGAGAGGCAGAGGGCATGCTGGAAGTGGAAACTTATTCTGGTTCAGCTGCATGTTTCTATTATTATGTAAGTGAGCTGTGCTCACATGCTTTTTTAAGACGCGTTTTATTTCTTTAAGACTATGTGGCTGTTGTGTATCATCTACACAAGAACAGCTTTAGATTAATTTTTCTGTTGCTCTGTTTTCATTTTCAAGTTGTGTTCAAATTAATGCCCAAGTCTTGCTGCTGTTGTCAACACTCATAACTGATACGAAAGAACACGCATTTCATATATAATCAAGCCAAGCCATGCAAACAAAACCCGGACAAAACAATTAAACAAGTTTTCTCCTACATACAAAACTCAACTACATCCAAACTCTTCACATTAAAGTCTAGTAAGACACCATAACGGTCATATTTGTATTAAATACAGTCATGCTCCAACGGCTAGAAATCTGTGTATAAATATATGCAACATGAATAAGACTTAAAACCTTTTGAACAATACATGCGTTTTCATATTCAAGCTCAAGCTCAAGCCAAAAACCAAAGACAAAGCCAAAAGCCTAAACTAGACTCTAAGTAAGGGAGTTACATAATTCTCTTCATATATGATAAGGAATATAATTAGATCAAATTTTTTAAATGAGTAGTATTTTGGTTAAGCTCTATCATTTCAACATGTAATTGGAGTTACTTCGGTTCATTTCAATTCGCAACTATAAGATCCGGCTTGAGAGGAAATTTTGAATTTATCACATATTGGTTAAAGAATTGTGGCTCATTAGGTTTATAAGGATAATGAATATCAATTATATAATGGTTTGATCAAACATTTTAAATATATGATGCGAGGATTCAAGTCATATATAATTTAAATGACATGAGCTTTTTCAATACCAGCAGATGCTTAAAGGATTCAATACAGCTATCCAAATAAGAATGAAAGTCTCCTAAAATTTGCAGACAATATAGCAGAAGAAGAGGTTGTGCATGCAACGCTTATACATTTTGGGCCTATTATTAGTGTTTGGTGTATGCGCCTACTTTTATTTTAATAGTTCTGCCCAATCTCTTAATAGAAAAGCCAACGCATTACAACTTGGTCGATCATACATAAAAATCGATACTGAATTTGAACTTTAATTGACGAAACGGCAGTTCCTTCTGATCTCGCCGGCGGTACCCGTCAGAGGGTTGAGATTTCCCATCTTAACCATTGCGGCCGCGAAATCTCTCCTGAAAGAAGATTCATGGTGACTGTAATAGTCAACATAAGAATTTGTAGATCCTCCACTGAATAGCTGTTGATCGGAATGAAGAAGCCCGCGTCTATTAACAACCTTTCTGAAGTAGCTATTATCGAAATGGTTCGGAGATCGCAGGTCTAGAGGGGCCAGATTTGTACCACCACCGGTTAAAGGGCAGGTTGCGCGTCGCTCTGAGGCAAAGTTTACGTCGATGTTTGTCTCGTTGTGGATACGGTCACGGAAGAGGTCGCACTGAGCAAAACCGATGGTGTGGGCGCCGGAGAGAACCACCATTTCGCGGGCGGAGAATCCTTTTGAGGCGAAGTTTGAGATGATAGCTTGAAGATCGACGAAAGGTGATACGAGATTGGCGATGGCCGCGCTTTGGGTAGCAGTTCTTGAGTCCCTTCTGCCCAAATGAACATCCCATGTTGGTCCTCCCAGCTACATCAAACGTCAACGATCAAGTAAATAATATATTTAAACTCCCTGTAAATTGATTATGAATTACCAATTCAACTCCTTTTCTTGCAGCTATAGCCAATATATCAGCACAAGAAACTGTATTAGGGCAGACAGCTTCTACACGAGTTTTAATTTCATCGATCACTTCAAATCCCCGTAGCGAGTTCTGATTCGGCGGCGCTCCCTTTTCTCCCTGGAATGAGGCTGTGTCGTCAAGCAGAACAGACCCATCACATCCCTGCAACAAGAACCACGTAAAATCCAATTCCCAATTAAGTGATAAGAATTGTTGACTTACATTAACGAAGCAATCATGGAAGAACATACGCAGAATAGAAGCCCCCATTCTCCGATCTCGATGTACAGCGTGTCTCATGACATCCCGGACAATGTGTCGAAGATTAGGGCAAGTGGAATCATGGTACTCATGCCTGAGTCTTGCAGTACAAGACCCAATAAGAAGCAGTGCCATGAAAGCAAGCATTAACAACTTTGTAAAGGAAGGCATAGCCATGGATGATGCTGCTGCTGCGGCAATATTTGTTGATATAGTTCTGCATGGATTTGAGCTTTTTTATAAGCGGGAGAAAGATGAAAAGTTTTCAATATTTGCTGCGGTAGCATAGAAATGGAAGATGTGCTCAAAAGTCATACATATCCTTCAAGTCAACAACTACTATTTGGATTCTTTCTTCTTCCACGCGTTTGTTGCTATAAAAAGTACAAAGGAATGCCTGTCCGTATACTTGATTGACTTATTCCATGTATATTTTTGCAAGACTTTACTCGCTGCAAATCATTCAAATATTGTAAATCATATGTCTCTCAAAATTTAAAATTACAAATTAATACTACAAGTTCTTATAACTTATAATTGCCCATGTGATCCTTAAACATTATTAAAAGTTGTGAATATTATCTCATATATGATCGTGTTCATTCGTATATAAATATGTAATTGTTCTAACATTTTTGTGTGTTCGTTTAGAATTTAACGAACATGACAAATTTTAGTAAACAAATATAAGTATTCTTGAAAAAATATATTATTTTATATTCAATATAAATATATTATTAAATATTATAATTTTATAATAAACTCCCTAATATACCATATTTCACATATCTCTTCATATTTTAATATTTTTATTATTGAATTATTATAATGTTTTTCTATTTTCTTCTAAATATGAAAATATATTCTTTTAATTTTTAATCTAAAAATCAACTTTAGTATATTAAATTTCAATATTAACTTAAAAAAATTGAATAGATCGTTCGAACAAGTTATTCGAATGAACACTAACATTTATATAAGTATTTGAACATAAATTATCACTCGAATAAAATACATATGAATGTTAGATACATAATTTCAAAGGAAATATGCAAAAAAATAACATCATAATTGTCAAATTACTTACATAAAATCACTATTGTACACATTATTAAACGATATTGAAAGTTCTGATGCTAGATACATAATTGATCCCAATGTTCAATATTCTTGTACTAATATAAAGCATAGTATATCTGGAAAAATATGTGTTTTCTATTGCAAAAAAAATACTCTTATATATGAATATGAGAAATATATTTCCTCAGAAGACACAATACAATTTTGCGGAAATATAATGTCAATATATACAAAAATGTATAAATAAATATTTATTATTTAAATGAATTAACTTTCATTCATTCACATATCTACATTTTCATAAAATGAAATGAGAAATGAGATTCAATAATTACCCAAACTCAAAAAGTGACATAAAAATAAAAAATTACAAATAGGTCCCTAACCCAATAAAATAATGAAAATGTTGAATTGAGGGGTTCCTGGAGATCAAGCTTATTAGGTCATCCTCAACTATATTCGTCCGAAAACTTCTTCTCTCATCCACATCAGTTTTCTCTCTATACACATCATCATTGTTTAATTTCATAAATAATTTTCCTCTCATCCCTACAACAATGTCCAAATACTTATAATTTTTAAATTTTAATTTTTTACACATAAAATACTTTATAATTATAATATTATCGATAAAATCATTATATAAATATATTATAAATATTTATATTTTATAATTATTTTAAAAATTAAAAAAAAAATTTTTTTTATTAAAAATATAGGAAAGAGAGGCTTTTCTCATCAACCCAAAAGAAATGATATCTCAATCATCCCACAACTCCTAATGTACAAAAAGTTATTGGGCGTACAACGTGGAAATTCGATTCCAGGGCAAGATGAGCCGACAGGAGATTTCCCAGCCCATGTCCACGTGCCGGTTGTACTAAAATCCAACACCACCTCGCTCCTGATATGGGCCGGGGTTCCATTATTCAAATATAATAATATTATTTTTATTCCAACTCAATAATTTCATTACATTTTGTTCCATACATATCTTTACAAGTTGTTATGTATGTTAGATCACGTTGAAAATTATTCACAATAAAATTAAATCACATTGAAAATTATTAATGATATTACTTATGTTATAAATTATAACATTTTTATTTTTACAATCGATGTAGGTCAATTTTCAACAATAAGCTTTTATTGATACTTTTTCGATAGCTTCGTAGTAGAGGTTGTATTTCTATACTCGATTGAAATAAAATTAATGGCTATTAGTCTTGATGAAACGTCGAAAATTTGCATATGATACATGTAATACATTAAGATATCGTAAATTTTGAGTTATGTTTCTTGAGATTAGACTTTTGTACCTCTATATGTATATGGAAAAAACTATTTTCGCAGTTTGCATAGATTTGTAAATTGAGAGGTTAAAAGCGAGAAATCACACACCACATTAATATATTAATGAACGAGTGAAATGTGTAGTTAGATTAAGGGTCATGTAATGTTGTAATTAAAGTGACCAAAATACCCCCTTCTCTCATTTATTACTTTGTTACTAGACACACTACACTGTATATTCTCATGATTGAATGTTATTAGGATTTATTAAAATAATACAAGTATGTTTGGAGTAAGATTCTGATTAAAGTAATAAAGTGCAGACAAATTACAATTATAAGATCCACAAGATATATTGATATGCGGCATGTCAATCATGTTCCTTCTTTAATTTGATTAGACAACTTTAATATTAAAATTATTATATATTATCAACAAAAGCTTATAGGATTAAAAGTTTGGACAGCCTAACGAGCCTCTTTATCATTGTTTACAACCTGTCGCTATGTAATTGGATATTATTTTGATCATAACTTAATCATGTATTCTAATAATTCAAAAAAACGGTCAATTTAATCATATGTGTTATTAATTGATTAATTTGTCAAGTATTAATACTATACTATACGTTAACTTAAATTAAGTTTTTGAAAGGAAGTGATTTAATGAAATGAGAGAAAACATAATGAGTGGTACGAAGAAAAGCAAATGGAGTATGGCCCAGTGCATGTCAACTCATTGCTTACCTGATTTGATATTCTTCTTCTTTGCATTCCCTATTGTTTTTACCTTCCTTATTTAGCATCCGCCACACATTATTCCACCGCCTCACTCTCTTCTGCTTCAATGGATCCATTCATCGACAATGGGGCAGTTAATCTGAGTCGCTACGAGTCACAGAAGCGTCGAGACTGGAACACCTTCGGACAGTTTCTCCGTAATCAGAGGCCATCTGTGGGGATTCAGCAGTGTAGTAGTGGGCATGTTGTTGAGTTCATGAGGTACTTGGATCAGTTTGGGAAGACAAGGGTTCATTATCAAGGCTGTGTCTTTTACGGACATCCTGAACCACCTGCTCCGTGTACTTGTCCACTCCGGCAGGCTTGGGGAAGCCTTGATGCTCTAATTGGGAGGCTACGGGCAGCCTATGAGGAGAACGGTGGATCTTCACAGACCAACCCTTTTGCTACCAGTGCTATAAGAATTTATTTAAGGGAAGTCAAGGAATGTCAATCTAAAGCTAGAGGAATTCCGTACAAAAAGAAGAAGAAAAGCTCTGGATCCAACAAGAATGAGGATGATTCATCTTCTTCCTCAATGCAGAATTAATCAAATATCCCACAACAACAACAACTGGTAATTTCCCTGATTTCTTCCTTTCTGCTTAAATTGAATCGTTACCTGCTTTAATAACAAGCACATTGAGGATCAATAGTTGTTCGAATTCCCTATATAATAAATAAACCCTAGAACTGGGAATTGGTTCTGGAAATCAAGTAAATGGTTTTTGAATATAAAGTAAATGGTTTCAGAACCCCAAGAGTAAGGGGTTATAAAACTGACACAGCTAGGGGTTATAAAAAACTCCCAAGAGTAAAAGGAAGGGCTTTTCAGTCCTTGACTTGCCGTTTTTTGCGGTCCTTTCCAGATATTCTGCCTGACCCCGTAATGGGGCCTGTTACTGCTTGAGGCTTAACTCTTTTCTTCTTCAAATAGTTTTGGATTTGCATTTGCAACGTCTGTTTACTTTTACATTGCGAAATTGAAGACAGTGATCTTCTTCCGTTGCCCAGAAGTGCGTCACCATTGATTGGCAGCTTTCGAGAATGATATTTCGATTCACCTATCCCTACTGTACATTTCCCCAACTCCAAAATGATATTTTCCTCCTTGGAGTTAATTATATTTTGTGAATCAATGAAATTGGGAATAGGGTTTCCAATTTTGTGAGCTTGAATTTGTTCCATTTTGATTTTACAGATGTTCTTCTTCGGGATTGGAACAATGAGTATCTACTATCTACTATCTACTATCTACTATCTACTATCTACTATCTACTATCTACTATCTACTATCTACTATCTACTATCTACTGTGATTCTTGAAGTTCAATAAGCCTATTAATCTCATTGCAATATTAATGTATGCTTATTATGCTATATTAATTATCAATATTATATTATTCCTCTCAAATTAATTGTGCTTGTTTTGTTAACCCTTTTATTCCTAATCAAACGCTTAAATGAAATATTAAAATCACCATTATAGAATGTATATAGATAGTGTTAGGGTTTTACATGATAAATANGATTACCTAGAAAAACCCAGGTTTCGATTCGAACCCATTATCGATCTAAATATCGGTGCCGCCCGATTTTCGTCGTACCAATCGATATGCAAATATTGATATTAAGATCAAATTGACTTTAACGAATTTGAATTCAAAATATTACGTTGTAAGCATAATTAAATTCATTTAATAAATCGTAAAAAATTTGCTAAAATACATTAAATTGTTATATGAAAATATTGATAAAATTTTATATCGTGCAATACCCACAAATCGAAACATATGAAATTACTATATAATAATATCGAACGTTATCTGGCACAATAACTTTTAAATGATTTTATTTATTTGAAGTTTATTCCGATTTTTATATCGGTACTACAAATAAAAACATATATTTCGATCTGTTGAGCATGATCGATATATCACGTGTTGCCCGACATAATAAAAATTATTTATTATATTAATCAGGCGACATCGGTATTTAGACCGATACCGTATTTACGTACCCTTGGGGCAAAAAGTTTCTATTAGGATTAATGTGAAATGGTACGTCTGGTTTGCTTTGCTTTGCCTTTTCTTAGGAGTTCTGTGGGTACTGTGGATTAATAAATGGTACTGTAGGTACTGTGGTATTTAGACCGATACCGTGTTTCCTAATCGGGTGATATCAATATTTTTTACGATTTATTAAATGAATTTAATTATTGTTGAGAACCCTTAAACCGGGTACCAAGGATGCGTTCATGTTGAGAACCATTAAACCCGGTACCAACGAGGATTCCTAAACCAACATGGAGTTGGTTAGACCCAAGTGAGGATTCGGCAGCTTAAATTATCCAAGTACAGGATCGGGCCCGGTGAACAGCCCAGGGTCCAGAGGACTGCTTCGGTCCCCGATCACGCTCAGGGTCTGGATGACTGCTTCGGTCCCTGAGGACAGCTCAGGGTCTGGAGGACTGCTTCGGTCCTGGAGGACAGCTCAGGGTCTGGATGACTGCTTCGTTCCTGGAGGACAGCTCAGGGTCTGGATGACTGCTTCGGTCCCTGAGGACAGCTCAGGGTCCAGAGTACTGCTTCGGTCCTGGAGGACAGCTCAGGGTCTGGAGGACTGCTTCGGTCCTGGAGGACAGCTCAGGGTCTGGAGGACTGCTTCGGTCCTGGAGGACAGCTCAGGGTCTGGAGGACTGCTTCGGTCCCGGAGGACAGCTCAGGGTCTGGAGGACTGCTTCGGTCCCGGAGGACAGCTTAGGGCCTGCATACCGATCGGTCCCGGCAGACTGCTTAGGTCCCAGCAGAATGGATGTCGGCCCATCAACACGCGTTTCACGATGCGGTCCATCCACGTGTCCCTGCAAGCGATAACAACCTCTAACAACCTGTCAGAGGCAGTTACAGAGCGTGAATTGCACACGCCACTGACTGTATAACTACAGAGAATAGCGACGGAGAAAAAAACCCCTTTTGGAGGCCAATTTCAGGAAACCCAGATGCTGTAATTTCATTGATGCTTCTCTTGTTCCCTTTGTATTCTTCATTGATTGATTAATGAATTTGCCGTAGAGGTTCTCCTCTCGGCAACGTGGTTTTTTTCCCCTTTCTTAAGGGGTTTTTCCACGCTAAATCGCCTGCGTTCTTTCTATTGTAGTTGTCTCCACAAACAACAAATTAAAAACCGGATCTCAGAATCCGGTGACTGTTGGTACCCCCTAAAAGGGAACCATAACAATTATGTTTACAACGTAATATTTTGAATTCAAATTCGTTAAAGTCAATTCGATCTTAATATCAATGTTTTCATATCGATTGGTACGACGAAAATCGGGCGGCACCGATATTTAGATCGATAATGGGTTCGAATCGAAACCTGGGTTTTTCTAGGTAATCTGGAAAAAAATATTAATATTTCGCACCGATATGAAATTTTGAATCGGTACAAATTCCTAATAGATATGAAAATATTATTTAATATTATCATAATTTAGTTTATTACATATTTTTAATTAATATTAATTAGTAATATATATATTATTGATTTATTTTTATTAATAATGTGTAAATGTAGGTTATTTAGCACATTTTTTTTCAAAATTAGCTATTTTGCAAACGTTTTTTGAAACAAAGCTATTTAGCCAATCAAATTTTGGCAACTGCTATTTTGCAAAAAAAACCCAAATAAATACATTGGTTTCGGTATCTTTTATTAAATAAACTCATATGACGTCACACTCCACGTTGCGTGTTTATTATTTCAATTTTCAACTCTTCTGACAGTCAACTCTCTGCTTCACTAATTTATGCTTTGGAATTTGATTTTTCTTCGTCTTGTTGTACAACTTAATTCAACTGTCAACTGAGGGGTGTTTCTGTCGAAATTATTATAAATTTATAATTTTGTTTGATGAAATTAGGTAAAGGGTGAATCTTAAAGCATATTCCCTGTGCTCGAGTGTTGTTTCTTGTTTACCTTCAAATGGGATATTCGATTTCACCCCATATGCCTCTCTATAAAANCTGCTTCGGTCCCGGAGGACAGCTTAGGGCCTGCATACCGATCGGTCCCGGCAGACTGCTTAGGTCCCAGCAGAATGGATGTCGGCCCATCAACACGCGTTTCACGCTGCGGTCCATCCACGTGTCCCTGCAAGCGATAACAACCTCTAACAACCTGTCAGAGGCAGTTACAGAGCGTGAATTGCACACGCCACTGACTGTATAACTACAGAGAATAGCGACGGAGAAAAAAACCCCTTTTGGAGGCCAATTTCAGGAAACCCAGATGCTGTAATTTCATTGATGCTTCTCTTGTTCCCTTTGTATTCTTCATTGATTGATTAATGAATTTGCCGTAGAGGTTCTCCTCTCGGCAACGTGGTTTTTTTCCCCTTTCTTAAGGGGTTTTTCCACGCTAAATCGCCTGCGTTCTTTCTATTGTAGTTGTCTCCACAAACAACAAATTAAAAACCGGATCTCAGAATCCGGTGACTGTTGGTACCCCCTAAAAGGGAACCATAACAGTTTGGCGCCGTCCGTGGGGAACGATTTGTGGATTTACCCATTGAGATCTCTATCCCGACGAGGATTACGCAGGCGACAAATCCCGCAATCGGTAAGGGCGTATGCTTTTATTGGAACTGTTTTTTCACACACAGAGATATGGGTTAGACTTGGACGGCGGGGGTTCTGGACGGGTCTGGACTAGTGATATCTCTGACTAAGTCGAGAAAGTCCTAGAACTTACCAAGAACTCAACCCCCGCAAGAACTCGCTGGCCAAATCAAAAGTGTGAGAAATGTTACTTTCCGAGGTATTCGTTCTATCGATATGCTGGGAAAAGGGAATATAAAAGGAGAAGCTAATCCGGGAGGAAAATGCGGAGCCTACCTTGGGACTCATAGAAGAACCGGGGCTCCCCAAAACTGTAGCCTATCTTTGGACTTATAGAAGAACAGAGGCTCTCTGACCAGCAGACATCCTTGGATCTGAAGGTTCGGGTTTTTTTTATGGTTGGCTTCCGTTCATAGCAGTCTCGCCATGACAAAACCCAAGGGGCTAGTGTTGAGAACCCTTAAACCGGGTACCAAGGATGCGTTCATGTTGAGAACCATTAAACCCGGTACCAACGAGGATTCCTAAACCAACATGGAGTTGGTTAGACCCAAGTGAGGATTCGGCAGCTGAAATTATCCAAGTACAGGATCGGGCCCGGTGAACAGCCCAGGGTCCAGAGGACTGCTTCGGTCCCCGATCACGCTCAGGGTCTGGATGACTGCTTCGGTCCCTGAGGACAGCTCAAGGTCTGGATGACTGCTTCGGTCCTGGAGGACAGCTCAGGGTCTGGAGGACTGCTTCGGTCCTGGAGGACAGCTCAGGGTCTGGAGGATTGCTTCGGTCCTGGAGGACAGCTCAGGGTCTGGAGGACTGCTTCGGTCCCGGAGGACAGCTTAGGGCCTGCATACCGATCGGTCCCGGCAGACTGCTTAGGTCCCAGCAGAATGGATGTCGGCCCATCAACACGCGTTTCACGCTGCGGTCCATCCACGTGTCCCTGCAAGCGATAACAACCTCTAACAACCTGTCAGAGGCAGTTACAGAGCGTGAATTGCACACGCCACTGACTGTATAACTACAGAGAATAGCGACGGAGAAAAAAACCCCTTTTGGAGGCCAATTTCAGGAAACCCAGATGCTGTAATTTCATTGATGCTTCTCTTGTTCCCTTTGTATTCTTCATTGATTGATTAATGAATTTGCCGTAGAGGTTCTCCTCTCGGCAACGTGGTTTTTTTCCCCTTTCTTAAGGGGTTTTTCCACGCTAAATCGCCTGCGTTCTTTCTATTGTAGTTGTCTCCACAAACAACAAATTAAAAACCGGATCTCAGAATCCGGTGACTGTTGGTACCCCCTAAAAGGGAACCATAACAGTTTGGCGCCGTCCGTGGGGAACGATTTGTGGATTTACCCATTGAGATCTCTATCCCGACGAGGATTACGCAGGCGACAAATCCCGCAATCGGTAAGGGCGTATGCTTTTATTGGAACTGTTTTTTCACACACAGAGATATGGGTTAGACTTGGACGGCGGGGGTTCTGGACGGGTCTGGACTAGTGATATCTCTGACTAAGTCGAGAAAGTCCTAGAACTTACCAAGAACTCAACCCCCGCAAGAACTCGCTGGCCAAATCAAAAGTGTGAGAAATGTTACTTTCCGAGGTATTCGTTCTATCGATATGCTGGGAAAAGGGAATATAAAAGGAGAAGCTAATCCGGGAGGAAAATGCGGAGCCTACCTTGGGACTCATAGAAGAACCGGGGCTCCCCAAAACTGTAGCCTATCTTTGGACTTATAGAAGAACAGAGGCTCTCTGACCAGCAGACATCCTTGGATCTGAAGGTTCGGGTTTTTTTTATGGTTGGCTTCCGTTCATAGCAGTCTCGCCATGACAAAACCCAAGGGGCTAGTGTTGAGAACCCTTAAACCGGGTACCAAGGATGCGTTCATGTTGAGAACCATTAAACCCGGTACCAACGAGGANGGATCACTGCATTGAATGATCGTATCTCACATCTCTCGATCAATCAATGGAACGAGCAATTCAGAAACAATGATTCAAGGGACCATCAGCGAGCCTATGAAGAAAAGGTACACTTGCTGCTCTCTGAGTTGCAGAAACAGGAGTGTGCTGTTAAATACTTGCATAACACCAATCAACAAGAACTTCAGAATAAGAGCAAGGAAATATCTCGCCTTGAACGTGAGCTCTATTTTATGGGCAAAGTTGTGGATGGTTACAGGAAAGCTTTGAGGGAATTCCAAAAGTCGTTTGCAGAATTCAGGGAACGCTCTCAGTCTCAGCATCCTCAAGAACCAACTTCTTATAGAAACTCTGCAGAGATTGAAAAGCAGAGGATGGAAGAAGAGGCAGATGACTGTCAATTGATTGGTTCTTCAAATGGGAAGCTTGATGATCTTATTGGAATTCACTCTTCAAGAAAACCTGCACAGGTTAAGTTTGTTACAAAGATCAAAAAGGAATCTCAAGTAATCAAATCCACAACTCAAATGTGGATTCCCAAGCTAGGGAGAAAAAAAAACACAACAGAAAACCAGAAGAGGATATAAATGAAGTTGCAGTGCTTCCATAACAGAGGTGATTATCCAAGCTAATAAATACATGTTTATTTTATGACAGACCATCTGCTACTTCTAGTTATGACAGTATCCTCTTAATCTGATCATCCATGGGGGATTGTTAAACATACATATAATCTCTAAAACCCTAAAGCATTCATGAATCTAAGCAATGTAAACATAATCCACTATCCTTGCAATTTATAATCAAATTTTACAAACACGCAATATATACATTTAGATTACACCCATCGATCACTACAGTCATGATAAAAAAACAATTACAAAGGCTAACGAACTAATAGAAAACAGCATTATTTACAAAAAAACAAACAGATCGAGATTATGCACAAATCACCTGACGGAATTTCGTTGTTAGACGGCGTCGGAGGAAAATCACTGCAACTCACGGTAATTCCGACGCTGTACTTTTATGTTTCGAGGTATTTGTAACTTCAGATAAGGGTAACAAGGTAAATGTAATATTATAATGAGCTACATGTGATTGCGTTTGTTGGGCTCGAGCCCGTTTAGTCTAATAAATAAAATTGGACGATACGTAAATTTGATTATCGTAGTTTCATATTTTGACAGTTTTGATCCTCCTACTTTGACAATTGTGGTAAATAAAGTTACTTAACTTTATGTATAGCAAAATCAGTCCTTTTACTTTATCATATTTGGCAATTTAGGTCCTTCAAGTTTTATGTATATGACAAATATGATCCCGAAGTTTGTAATTTGTGCAAATGCAATCCTTCAACTTTGGTAATGACACATTTGGTCCTCGTAATTTCATAATTGTGGCAACTTTGGTCCCTGACACCTAGTCCCCAAACTTTGTAATTTATGGCGATTTTGGTCCTTCGAGTTATGTATGACTAATTTAGTCGTCAAACTTTGGAGTATGAGGCGATTTTGGTCCCTAAACTAAGGTTCTGCTAATTTAACCCCCAAGTAATCAATAATTTGAAAGTTTAGTTTTTTTTAGCAATGTTTTCATAACATTCTTAAAATACGTGTCGCTTTGGAACGATATATCTCGAGCCAAATATTGGTGGGTACCTAATTTAAAATTGTTGTATTACAAACATTACAAAATTTATTTGTTTATTTATGTTCTGACCTCATTAACACCACATATTGGCATAAAATCATGTATGCGTTATGATTTTCTACATTTACGGTATTCATTTTACTAATAGCATTCGATTGTGATTATGGAAATGTTAAAAATTTGGTTTTTTTATATCGTGTTTAAACAAAATAGCTATAAGGCACGAAACTCAAATCATATTTTTGCTAATATAATTGTTCAAACTAGAATTATAACAGCGTGAAACACAATGTCAAGCTTGATACAAAACCCATCAATGTTTTCAGATTACGAAATGGTTTTCAAAAACAATTAATCGAGTTTGGAAGTGCTAATGTCTCATAGTATAATAACGTCTTGACTGTCTGGTGGTGGAGGATTGTACAATGAACGTTTTTGCAAAATTCATAATGTCCGATAATGTGAACCAACGCTCGGTCATCTGGGCACATATTTTGACAAAAAACATATTAGAGTTCAACGTAGTTAGTGTTAGAATATAATGCCTCACATCATTTGGGCTAATGTTGTATTGAGTTTTGAAAATTAGATATTTGGTATTAGGCACATCTTTAGTATTTAAATATGTTATTGTATTATGTTTTGTATTGTATTGAAAAATTTGTTTGAAATCAGCCGTTGCTCCCTTCCCTTGCTTCTTCATTTTCGATTCCAATTTTTCGCTGCGTTTACGGTCTCGTAGCTTGATAAATGGCTACGAGACCCCACCAAAACCGAACATATGATTTCTCACGTGGTATCAGAGCCATAGGTATTCGAATCGTGGCTTCAATCTTTTGTATGGGTTTAAGAACCCTAAATTTGTATTTTTTTAGCTATTCTCGAAACTGAAATTTTCAGCAGTAAACTTTGTTCGAAGGCTGAAATTTTTAGGTTTTCGGCGTTTCGAAGCGGTAGGTCGAATCTTTGCATCAACACTTCATATTTTGTTTTTTTGGTGTTACATATTCAAAAAAAAACTACTCCTTTCAGATTTTTCGAATCTGAAAAAAAAATGTTGAAGGGGTCTTCGGATTTTTCTGTTTTTCTCTATCAATTTTTGTGGAGAAGGCTTTTCCTTTCCTTCATTTCGTTGAACAAATTTTTTATGGCATGCCCGAAATTCTGCCTTTCATGAAAAAAATCGAAAAAAAGGCATAATATCTCTTTGGGTTCCTTTTCGGTTTCATATCTACGATACCGTGTTACATTCTTCTGAAAAAAAATCACAGGAGAGAATGATGCGAGTATAAATCTGCAGCCGAAAGGGATGGCAATGTCAACGAAAAGAAAAACAGGGAAAGGCAAAAGTTGTACCAAATCTTGGAGTCCATCAAAACTTGTGAAGACCGTGTTTCAAAATTTAAAAAAAAAGAGGCTCAAACACATCTCAAATCATGATGTTGAAAGACATATAAATTATGGGTAGAGATGGTATTTTCGAATACGGTAAAGTCCACTTTGTCGGTGGATAAATTAAATTTAAAGTTAAATTAAAACTTGAATCAAATTTAAGACACTAACTAATCCAAAACTCTCGATAAGAGTCAGAGGTTAGATACGAGCTAAATTGATTCAAAGAAAACCCATCGAGAATTCAAGAAATTCCGATTACGGCATCAAGGGGAAGTGTTAGAATATGATGTCTCACATCATTTGGGCTAATGTTGTATTGGGTTTCGAAAATTAGATATTTGGTATTAGGTCAATCTTTAGTATTTAAATATGTTATTGTATTCTGTTTTGTATTGTATTGAAAACTTTGTTTGAAATCAGTTGTTGCTCCCTTCTCTTGCTTCTTCATTTTCGATTCCAATTTTCTGCTGCGTTTACGGTCTCTTAGCTTGATAAATGGCTACGAGACCCCCACCAAAACCGAACATATGATTTCTCCAATTTTCCGCTGCGTTTATGGTCTCGTAACTACTGGTAAATACAAATCTGAAGCATCTTGCAAAAAACAGTAAATGTAGTGTATACTCCGCACTCCGTGTGTCCATTTTGCTTCGATACATGTGTATTGTTTTCATGAAATATACCGATTAATATGTATTACACTTTGAAAGCTTACATCGGACTATCGAATAGGAATATTGATAATGATGTTTTCGGTATTCCTTCCGTTTTGCAATTCATAAGCGTCTCTAAGAAACCTGTAAATATATCATTTGTATTTATGATGAGTAAGCTGGTTAATGCGGTGTGTTGTACCTGTACACGGAAGACTCAATGTACGATTGACGTACTGTGCCCAAAGAATCAAGCATCAACATTGTTCTAGCACTTGGTTCTCTAAAACGACAAAACACCAATAAAGACCAATGACCCTTGAAAAAAGAATATAGTATGAAATTATATATCATTATCCGTTGCATTCACAACTCAAATAACAAATAAACATATAAATAGATTTCGTACCCTGTAACGATTGGCATAAGTACATACTTATTTTTACACAACACTTCTCACTTTAAAAATCCAGCCCAGTGCAATGGATCCTTCCCGTTAACATACGAATCAAATATAATGGCATCAACGAAACTACAAAACCCTTTTTGTCGAGCACGGTTTAAAAGGAAAATAATTGACATGTGTAAAAAAACATATACCAAAACCATCACAATAAACAGTCACTGTTACAACCGATGTTCAATTCGATTTACTGCATTATCTGTTGCACAATATCGTCACTAAGAAGGCCGTAGATACCAAGTGACAGGGATTCATCCATCGGGGGTGACGTGCCATGATTCACATACTGCTGACTGTGGATATTGACAGTGTCATTCGTACAGATTGAAACATTCCCATACACGTTGGATACATTTACGCTCGGTCTGAACTGGCTTGCCGCTTGCTTGTTTGTGGCTGACATGGAATGTTCTGATGTGGAAACTAACATAGAAGACAAAACACAAGTTTAAAATGATATACAAGACATTTAAACATTTGCAAACCCAAGAAATCACAAATTTTCCGAGATCCAACGTCTTTTATATCAATTTTGTGGGCTTCAGTACACGGGTTTGAGACGTTCTGCAAATCCAACGAGAGTAATATTAATTCATAACCAACATGTATTGAAAGAAATCAATAACAAAAGAGACACTAGGGTTAGCTGTTGGCGTTGTAGCGGTGTTATGAAGATCTTCAGTACTTTTGAGAGAACAATTTGATCCATGTTTTGACAACGAATGCACGTACAACAAATATGCAATAACATAGTCCGATTAAAAAATTCATATTACCTTTGAAGCTGGGGAGGGTTGCTGGCTATTATTCTTGGGACAACATCTTTTGTTATGCCCTCTCACACCGCAGTTTTGGAACCGCATTTTTCGAATAGGAGAACCGGGTGACTGACAATGTTCACGTTGGAATTTTCGGGGTCTCCCTGCTCAACGACGTTTGAATTGTGGCTCTATGGGCGGTGGAACGTGACAAACAGGTCACTGCTCATTGCTAGGTAATCCAGACATACCGTATCGATAAATAGTCATGTATCGTTCAATACTGTACCATTGATTCACGTAGTCGTAACAACTCTCCCCACTGGCCAACGTGATAGACGCGGCATGTTTACAAGGGATTCCTGCAACATCAATATTTACAATATTTCATTCAAAAATAGCATTGTTCAAGGCAATACCTCATAGCTCACATTTTCGACAAGTATAAATTCTGTTGCGTAGATCGATTGAAACACACTCCTTCCCGAATTCCCATGTGGCTCGTCAATCATCGGTTGGCACCACAGTACCAACGGTCCTTGCCTCTATACATCTTTCAACTACTTTTTGGATTCGAGAACCATAACTACCGTCGATTATTTCACGAGATTTCTAGCGTCTATTGTGCATACGCTTGCCTATGAATGTACAAATATCTTCTAACATCTACATAAAAGGTCTTTGACGACAAGATAAAAGGGAATAATGCATCGGTTGTTGCCTTTGCAGCAGCCCCTATGGCCTTGGCCGTTGGGCCTGTCGAGAATCCAGCATGTGCCACATTTTTTGAGATATGGTGTACACAAAGTCGGATCTACAACAAAATGGACGATAACAAATTGAATGTGTAAAATAAAATATAAAAAATTTCAACATAAGAAGTACTAAGACGCTTACCTCAATTCTGGGCAATAAAACATCTAGAGCAAGTTTCAACCTCTTCCCACAATCAGGCATTATCGTGTACGTCTCTTGTTCATTAGTGTTTATCCTGCAGTCCATTTGTAGAAGCTCCAAGAACCATAGCCAAGATTCTTTTGTTTCTCCACCTACTATTGTATACGCGATTGGAAAACACCATTATTCGCATCTAAGCCAAAAGTTGTTAGGATATGCCCTTCAAATTTTTCTTTCGTATGTGTTCCATCTAAACATATGATTCTTCGGCATCCTTCTCGGAATCCATAGCGACAAGCTAGCGAATTATCAAACTCTACTTTAAAATACAAAAAAATTAACTAAACATGCATTAGTTTACTAACCATCGGACATATGTAGATCCCTTCAAATTTAATAGCTCCAGGTGTATCACGACAGTTCTTCTCTTTAACCACAACCGTAGACCCCGGATTGGAAAGTAGGTATTGCATACAGTACCTACGAATCTCTGAAAAAAATGCGTGAGATCCATCACATACAAGCCTAAGGGCCTCTTCCCGTGCCCTCCTAACCTTGTGTTTTCCCAAATTGAGTTTGTATGAACTATTCAACTCGGCAAACAGGTCTTTGGCGGATAAATCAGGGTTCCTCAAATATCTTTGATAATATTTTTTGGTCACCCAAGATGATGTAACATATGAGTTCATCGTCTTTCGATGACAATGTGGCCTGTGTGGCATGACAACCTTCACAGACCACATCACATCATTATCTCGCATTGATGTATCTCGCATTGATATACTGCGTAAGTGTCCATGGTAAGTGTCCACGTACCATGGACACTTACGCTGCAGAGTTCTCTTACATCGTATCACCAATCGAACTTTGTCGTTATTCACGAATCGATATTCAATGCCGCTTTTAATACACATATCTTCAAGGGTATTTTTCGCTTGTATTTTATTTTCAAAGCAAAGCTCCTCCTGCACATGAAAAAATTGATGATTGTTTGTCATATAGAACAAAAAATCTATGCAAACACAATGTTAGAATAACTTATACAACGTCCTTTGGCTTAAGTTCATTTACCGGGTCATAGAACATTTTTCTTTTGCAAAAGGAATTTGATGTACATGTCGGATTTGCAAATGTGCTACACTCACTCAGTGGAACATCGTGCAACTCCTCATCCGTAACATTTGCATGCACACTTTCGTTATTTGTATAATCACTGTCAACAGTTTGTAGAACACATCAATGTCTTCATCGTCACTTGACCAATCTTCTGAAATACTTTCCATTATATGAAAGTTGACTATGTAAACAAGTTCAAAAGGGAAATTATGTCATTATCTAAATATGTCTAATAACATAATCTGAAAACAAAGTGGACAGAATGAGAAACCATTATCCTTTGTGTCTCTTCGGTTAATATCAGTTGATATAATTGTTTTATCCAATTGATCTACCTTCTTCAGTCAAGAATAAACAATAATGAGCAATAGTCATCAAGCTTTATCATCGTGCAAAATTATTCTTCCAAGAAACATACAATAATAAGCAATAATGTCTAAACAATAATAATTGAGAACAATCGGATGCCAGCAAAAACTTAAGAAGATTAGAATTGGTACCATTCAAAAGTTAAGCAATGAATATGCTTCTAAAACCAACCACATCACTGATTCAATAATTCACTAACAAAATGCAATTAACCGTACCAAAACACAAAAGTTCGGTAATTCCATACAAACAACAACTCATTGTCCAGTTCAGTTTGATCTTATCGCACAAGGATCCCAAACATATTTCCTTAGAATTAAGATTTCGAACCAGTAATATAACAAAAAAATAATACATAAAACCATATTTTGCAACAATAATTAACTAGAACTGGAGAAAATATGCAAACACAATAAAAGTCCCACGAACAAATGCAATTAACCGTACCAAAAAACAAAATTTCGAAAAGACCAGGCAAACAACTATTTATTCTGTATAGAAATAGTTTCGTTTTATTACATATTGGGGATTATTTATGCTACAAATTCGCCTGCAAGGATAAGACACTCTGTATCTCAATATTTGTTCTGAATTCTTATTGCCCAAGTGATGCAGTGAATTCAGGGAAATAATATTGAGATGCAGTGAAATTTCACTTACTAGAAATAATCATGAAAGAGGCGCGCGTTAAGCTTTCTATGAGGAGGTAGTCACTTTAATGCAAAAGAGTAAAATTAAAACATTTAAACCTAAACAAATTAACACTTGAAGGCATATGATCCAACAAGTTGTAGAACTAAAAATCTTACTGATAAAGAATCAATGGTAAAATACAAAATCAGCCTTCCTAATCTACGCAACTACAAGCCGGATCGGATTACAACGGGGAGCAAATATGAGATTTATTTGCTTAGGAGCACAAATAAAAACTTTAAAGGAGTTAGGGTTTAGGAGGATCAATTTTGTTCATTTTTATAAAATATGTGGACTAATTTTACCACTACGATCAAACTACGGGGACCGATTTTGTTCGATTTTATTTGGAAGACTAAATATGAAATTTGAGAACCGATTTTATCAAATATTACAAAATATATGATTCGATTATACCAAATGTCCAAAATTTGAGGATTAAAAAATTTAAAATAAACTTGAATAACTAAATTTATCAAAATAATCAAACCAAAAGGATCAAACACGCCATTTACTCTATAATAAAATTACTTCTATGTAGAGATCATAAATATGTAGAAAACAACCGAATTTGAATTAGCCCCTTGGATTCGTCAGACCGGCGGCTGAAGACAAGTTTCTTGATTTCTTCGTCATTATTATTTATCAGAACTGAGAAGACATGGCGAACTTGGAAGCTTCGAACGGATATGGATTTGGATATAATTGCATAGGGGTTCAGGTATGGAATGGAACAGCATTTTGGATAATCCGAGTTGAGAATTTGATGAGAATGCAATAAATACATTCTCGATAAGTTCAGCGCTTGTCTATTTATGCTTTTCCTAACCTGAAATCGCTATTCTTCTTCTTCTTCTTCCTGGAGAATTCCCGTTTTGATCATACCCAAAAAACAATACATGGAGAAATCAAGNTCTTACAAAATTCGTATAAATTTGTTTCATTTTTCATATATTGATAAAATTATATATTATATTTACATTATAAAGTAACACAATAATTTATTAATCTTATGAAAATTATGATATAATTAAATTTTTTCAAAGTTTTTGCGGTTCAAACCGATTCGAACCACGGTTTGAACCGGTTCTTAGTGAACCAGACATTTTCGGGTTCGATAAAAATGACCGGTTTAAAAACATAGCAATAAATACATTCTCGATAAGTTCAGCGCTTGTCTATTTATGCTTTTCCTAACCTGAAATCGCTATTCTTCTTCTTCTTCTTCCTGGAGAATTCCCGTTTTGATCATACCCAAAAAACAATACATGGAGAAATCAAGTTTCAGAACCCAGGTATTAGCTCGACACTTTCAGGTCAACCACAGTGATGAAGGTGAAGCAACCATCTTTTCGTTGTCACCATGCCTTAACTATTCGCCTCCGGAGTTCTCAGAGAAACCCTTTTCATTCGACGTGGAAGCGATGCGAAAATTGATTGATGGGCACAACGTGGAAGACAGAAACTGGATGTTCAACCTGATGATACAAAGTAATCTTTTTAATCGCAAGCTGAGAGGAGGAAAGGTATTCGTTGTGCCTGATTATAATCAGTCGATGGAACAACAGAGGGAGATCACGATGAAGAGAATTGAGTATTTACTTGATCATGGAGTTTTTAAAGGTTGGCTTACTGAAAAAGGGGTTCATTCAGAGCTTCGAAAGTTGGCTCTTATGGAGGTTTCTGCAATTTTTGATCACTCCCTTTCTATCAAGCTTGGTGTCCATTTCTTTTTATGGTAATTTATTATTTTCTTTATTTGATATCTTTCTGAATATTTTGGCATGATTGTGTTCTTTTACAACTTCTGGTTATTCTTATTTTCGTTTATTCTGATTCGAAGGATGAGAACGTTGAAAGTGCTATCTTTTCTACTGTAATTTGAATCTATTACTTTGTGGTTTCCTTGGCTAAATATCAGAATGAAGAATCTATTCAATTCAGAATTTTGATTTTTTTTGGAGTGGACTTCCTTGTTTAAAAAGTACAATCTCTATGTGGAATCCAGAATCTCTATTTTGTTATTTTTGGAGGTATACAGTTGAAAACATGGATGTAATGTTAGTCGTTTTTAATGGTTCAGGGGTGGTGCAGTGCAGTTTTTTGGCACAAAAAGGCATCATGATAAGTGGCTGAGTAGCACTGAAAATTACCAGGTCAAAGGCTGCTTTTCGATGACAGAATTAGGACATGGAAGTAATGTATGCACATGGATTCTGCATAAATAAAGTAAGGTGTTAATTTAAGATGAAATAATACAGTTTGATTTTATGTACATAGGTTCGAGGCATTGAGACAATCACCACATATGATTCTACAACCAGAGAATTCATCATAAATACTCCATGTGAATCAGCTCAAAAGTACTGGATCGGGGGAGCAGCAAATGTATTCACTTGTATATAATGTGTCTTCTTCTTTATAACCATTCATGGTGCTTGACTATATCCTTGTTTTTGTAGCATGCAACACACACAATTGTCTTCTCCCAGCTCATCATCAATGGAAAGAATGAAGGTGTTCATGCTTTCATTGCTCAGATCAGAGATACAGATGGATACATCTGCCCTAACATCCGTATTGCTGATTGTGGTCACAAGATTGGTTTGAATGGGGTCGACAATGGACGGATCTGGTTATTCAACAAATTCTACTTCAAAGTTGTTCTTTTTTTCTTGATTTTTGTAATGCCCATTATTTGCAGGTTCGACAATGTACGCATCCCAAGGGAAAACTTACTAAACTCAGTTGCTGATGTTTCTCCGGATGGCGAGTACTTGAGCTTGATAAAGGATCCCGACCAGGTTTCCTTTTCTACAATTGGACTTTAGTATCAGGTTTTGTTGTACATTGGCTGTTAATAAATGTATCCGAATCTCTGTTTCAGAGATTTGGAGCGTTCATGGCTCCTTTGACGTCTGGTCGTGTCAACATAGCAGCTTCTGCTGTTTACTCAGCAAAGGTGACTCAGTTGGTCTTGTTGTTCCTTATCACTTTTGTACCTGGGAAAAGAGAATGAGTTAGCTAGGCATTTCATCTGTTTCTTGAAATTTTTGTAGGTTGGATTAGCCATAGCAATTCGATACTCATTGACAAGGAGGGCATTCTCCATTACACCGAATAGCAATGAAGTACTCTTGATTGATTATCCGAGTCATCAGCATCGCCTTCTGCCTCTTATTGCCAAAACGTTAAACGATTTTTCTGGATTTAATCTGCATAACTCACTGTATGCTTTTTCAGTAGCCGTATGTTTTTGGATTGCAGGTATGCTATGAGCTTTGCCGCCAACCACTTGAAAATGATGTATATTAAACGAACACCTGAGCTAAGCAAGACGATTCATGTGGTTTCCAGTGCATTCAAGGCAATACTAACATGGCATAATATGCGAACTCTTCAGGTACTCCTTCAGTCAATAGTCAAACCCCCATTTATGCCCTCTTACACGTTCTATTTGAACTCAGGAATGTCGTGAGGCATGCGGAGGTCAAGGGTTGAAAACAGAGAATCGTATCGGCCAACAAAAAGGAGAATTCGATGTGCAGTCTACTTTCGAGGGAGATAACAACGTCCTCATGCAACAGGTAAAAAGAATGAACTTGTTAGGTGATGAACTCAGAGATGATGAAACTTGTTTCCTTTACAGGTAAGCAAGGCATTGTTAGGTGAGTTTGTGGCTGCAAATAAGAAAAACAAACCATTTAAAGAACTCGGGTTGGATCACATGAACAAGCCTCGTCCTATTATTCCTTGGCAGCTTACATCATCCACACTTCGGAACAGTCAGTTTCAGGTTACTGGCTAAGCTTATCTCAGTTTACTGTCTCAATGAAACACCAGGGGCTCTTTACATTTGTTTCCAAATGCTGCAGAATGACATCCTTTGTCTAAGGGAAAGGGATCTTTTAGAACGATTTGCAGCCGAGGTTTCGAAATGCCAATTGCAGGGATATAGTAAAGAAATGGCTTCGGTTGCGGTAAATATGCTTCCCAAATCTATTCTCCTGCTACTTTTCCCATAATCCCGTTCTTCCCTGCAGAACTATCAACTTGCTGAAGATTTAGGACGAGCCTTCGCAGACCGTTTGATTTTTCAGACATGTATAGACTCTGAGATGAGTTCAGCACATCTCTCTCTTAAGGTAATTCACTGACCGCTTTAAAGTTTGCGTACAAAAAAGAGAAAGCAAATGAGGTTAATTTGATTGATGATGCAGAACACACTGTCCCTGTTGAGAAGTATGTATGTTATAGCGACATTAGATGAAGATGCTGCATTTCTCCGATACGGTTACTTGACACCGGAGAATGCTGCGACTGTGAGAAAAGAGATCCCAAAGCTTTGCAGCGAAATAAGACCACATGCCTTTGCTCTGGTGACAGCGTTCGGGATTCCTGATGCTTTTCTGAGCCCCATTGCGTTTGATTGGGTTGCAGCAAACTCATGGTCTCAAGCTGAATTTTAGCTCAATCCCACTCCATACTGTATAAGAAATAAGAACAACAATAAGGTACTTTTCTTCCATGTAATTAGTATGCTACTTAATTACATTTATTCTCTGAACTAAATGTAAAGACAGTTACTTTGAAAGCTCTTTCAGAACCTTTAAATTGTGGTTATAGAACCTGAAACCGATCACTTTTGTTGAGCACTATTGGATTGGACATGGAAGAGAATCATGTACTCGAAATACCTCTGTTGTCTGAACAGCCGCCGGGGAAAAGTCCTGCTCAGAGAGCAGTTCGTAAAGCGTTCAAAGGAACAGCCCATCTTTCAAATCTTCTTCCGACAGGAAGCGTTCTTATATTCCGACTTATTTCTCCTGTTTTTATTCAAAACGGAAAATGCAGATCGATGTTCAATAAAACTATGATGTTGGGAGTGTTGTCCGTATGCGCGTTACTGTGTTTTGTTTTGAACTTCACGGATAGTTATAGAGACGAGAAGGGTAAGGTTAGATACGGAGTGGCTACTTTCCGTGGGATGTGGGTTATTGACAGGATGAGCTCCGGGATATCACCGGCGGAGATGTATAAGTTCCGGGTTCGGTTTCTGGATATATTTCACGCGTTTTTATCGTTGTTTGTATTTGGTGCTGTTGTGATGTTCGATAAGAATGTAATGGATTGCTTCTATCCGTCGCCGTCGGAGGATATTCATAAGATATTGACTTCTATTCCGGTGGCGGTTGGCGTCGTGTGCAGCGCCTTGTTCTTGCTGTTTCCGACGAAGCGGCATGGAATCGGGTTCCCGCTCTCACGCCGTTGATGACCCGACAAACTTGGGCTGAATTTGGGACCCATGTAAACAAAGCCCAATAACAAAGGACCACTAAGACATGTGCTCTCATTCATTCAATAATGTGGGCCCCGCCCTATCACCATCCTAATTTATTTAATTAATAAAAAATATAATGTAGGAAACAAATCTCATCTAAATTATATACCCGGAATGTTAATTTTATTTTTCATCAACAAAACAAAATATATTTGTGATGTAATTGTTTTAAAAATATAATGAACAGAATTTGTAAAATTATGAAGATAATTTATTAAAATTATCATAGATATTAATTATGTTAAAGTTTAAAAACAAATTAATCAAATGGAATAAAGACCTTATTTTATCTATTGATAAAACTTTAGAAAATAATTACAACAAGACAAGCACATGAAAACAATTCAGACCGGTTAAGTTTTTTTTCTTATCCTGTCAGAAAGCGGAATGGAACAACCAACGGTCAAAAAATTGAACTAATAAATATCAAATAATTGTTATTTTTTTTAAAAAAAAGTCAGTTAATTTGCAACCACATAACAGAATATGCGTATATTTGTGTAAAAATAAATATAAGGTAATAATGTATTATAATATAAATAAAAAATGTTTCATGGCTTGCACAATATATTTATATTTATATTTTTGATGAATTAATGAAATTCATACTCAATATATAATATGGTTAATTGGATAGATAAGATGAGATGGGATTAACGTCAATTGTCAAAGATGTGGATAAGCACCGATTGACTTGACTAATCACTTAAATTAAATATGTATTATTATAATCTAAAAAATAAGACAAGTAAAGTACCCATTCAACTTCATGTGACTTCAAAGTTCAAACAATAACATTAACCAATCAAGATAATCCTTGGTGCATCGTCTTGTTAGAAAATTGAAATTGATTATGTTTATACGAGTGAAGAAACATACCTAATAATTAATTGATCATGTGTTTTTAGTTACATCCGAATTTATAATTTTAAGATAATATCAATGAATGTTTGGGTCTTTTCAATTTGCAAGTGCAAAATTTATGGTTGAAGTCGATGTGAAGTGTTCAAGATTTATTAGAAAAGTAGAATTGATCATATTTAGAATAAATTCTTTTAAAATCTCGTTATAATTTAAATTATACCAAAATGATTTGTCATATCATATTTAATTTGAAATGTAATTTAATTATAAATCAAGATGAGAGAATGGCCCCTGCATGTATAGAGTTTAGAGGAATTTAAATATGTTATCTTGGAAGTATGTGGACGTGGCGAATGGTAGTCCGGGTAATAACTAATAATTTAATTATTCGGAATGTGTTGTGGATTGTATTGTATTAATTAATATTATCTGAAAGATAAAATAAATTGATGGAATATTTTATATATAAAATAAAGGAGTTGGGACTGGGCTTGGCAGAGAGCGAGACAATGAGGTGAAGTATTTTCGTATTGTTGCAACTGCTACTACACAACACACAGCTTTCTACTTGTTTTTTAGTGTATCTCTTTTCCCAATTCATTTCCATCCTTTCATCTCTAATCAACACTATATTTTTTTGTTATTCTAAACATAATTTGTGAAATAACTAACAAGCCATTATTTTTAATAATTAAAAATAAATATACTTTTATAAAACGCACAACTATCTCATCTCTAATTTAATTATCATATCTCACCATACCTATCTTTTTTAAAATTAACTCTCACAATATTATAATTATTTAAATAATTTAATGTTATTTTTGTAATATTGATAGGAAGATAATTTATAGGAATATTAGAGTTAATTGTAGGGGTAATATAAATAAATAATATATTGGCAATTGGCATGCATATAATGATGAAGAATTAGCAGAATAGAGACAGTTTTCTTCTTTCCCATCTTCTTCTGAACTTACACTGAACTCATGCTCGTCCTTCTGCCTCAAAACAGCTTCAATAATGAAAGGGAAGGCAGTCAAGATGAAGATCAAACCTTACAAGGGACTGATTTTCCCGATTTCTCAGTAGACAATTTGCTTGACACTCTTGATTTTGATGATTTCCTTGTCGGAATCAATGATGGAGATCTCTTGCATCATCTTCAAATTGACACTGAAACTTTCCCTGAGTTTTCACTCACCGCCGCCGAGGATTCATCCGACATTAATGCGCCTGAGTCAGGAACAGCTACAAGTTCAGAATCATCAGTATCAGTTCAACCAAAAGATCAAAAGTTTGTTCAACTCAACAAATCTTCTCTCAAGGAAGCAAGGAGATCATCAACACGAAATCTTACTGGCAAGAAGAAAGTTAAGGTATGGATATGGACATCCAGATCCAGATCCAGATTCATCCAACTTTCCTTTTATGGATGGATTGATAGTTTGTTATCTGCATTAAATGAAGAAGAACTTCATCTGTTTTCCTTGAGATCTAGCACCAACTTCATCACAATCTTCATCTGCTTTCCTTATAGATAGACTCTCAAGTTTTTGGCCTTACCTGCTTTGATGTACAGGTGGATTGGACGCCGGAGCTCCACCGGAGATTTGTGCAGGCGGTGGAGCAGCTGGGAATAGATAAAGCTGTGCCTTCTAGAATTCTCGAGCTTATGGGAATTGACTGTCTCACCCGCCATAACGTTGCCAGCCACCTTCAAGTATGGTTTCTTTCTTCTTTCTGTTGATAAGATCAGATCTTTCATTAGGGTTAAGTTTCCTGAAATAAATCATGAATTTTGCAGAAATACCGATCTCAAAGGAAACATTTGCTAGCACGGGAGGCTGAGGCGGCGAACTGGAATCAGCGGCGGCATATATACGGTGGTTCTGGGTCGGCAAAGAAAGATCATGTAAGCCCTTGGATTACGCCGCCAACCATCGGATTTCCTCCGGTGCCGCATTTCAGGCCCCTCCATGTATGGGGTCATCCATCTGTCGACCAATCAAGTATGCACATGTGGCAGACCAAACATTTATCCCAGCCACCGGCGCATGCTTGGGCGCCGTCGGCACAACCTCCCAACCCTCTAACGCCCGCTGACCCTTCTTTATGGATTCCCCATCATCATGTGAGTTTACTGACACCTTCACTTTTTATCCGATAACTGTTTCGGCCTTCATCTACTTACGAAAGCTTCGTTCATTTTAAAGGTCCCAACACCAGGAACGCCGTGCTTTTCACCTCATCTCCAGCCGCCGGCGATAGCTCCGAGATTCCCAGCCATGCCATTCTCCGGCATTCCACAGCCGGCAGGTTTCGCCGTTGCAGCTATGCATCACGGGCAGGCACTACCTCAACCCCCCCTCTCAGACATTCATCCAGTAAGATCACCTATCAATTTCACAGCTGCATGATAATAAACATATATATTTCTGATACCGGCAAACTGAACTGCATTACAGTTGATTGAAACCGTCGACGCAGCCATCGGGGATGTTTTGTCAAAGCCATGGATGCCGCTGCCGTTGGGTCTGAAACCGCCGACCGTGGACAGCGTCATGTTTGAGCTACAAAGGCAGGGAATATCCAAGATACCACCATCGTCCCGTGCCTAATACAAGCTTCCTTTGGAGCTGAAAGAAAACACCAATTTCCAATTCGTCGAAATATAAAAAATTTCATGGAAAATAATCACTTCATCAGGGAAATAATTTGGAAAAAAACCTCCTTTCCAAGTTGTTTCCTTCCTATATGATTATTTTCATAGCTAATTATTCCTTCCATGTGTTCCATTGTTGTACCTGTAATATGAACCTGAAACCTGTTGAGAGTACTTTGCGGCCAATGATTTTGTACTTGACTTTCTGTACTTGTTTCTTTCCATCTTCATACTAAGTTTGCAGACACAACACACGAAAGTCTTTTTCACCATCTCTGCTCCACATGCCCTTGGTGGGCAACATTTAATCATTGATGAAACAGTATAAGCTTCAGAAGATAATGATATTGAGTGCGTCATACTAAACAATGCTGTTTAAAGTTCAGGGAGATGCATATAACATGCTTTTGTATCACTTCTTAGAAACAAGTGTTGTTGTTGTCTAAGTAGGAGCTATGTTAAAAATGTGAAAAACATAAGCATAAGAAAATCTGCTATCGTAACACAAATTTGTAAAAAATTAATTAGTTTCGAAACCGACTCACTGGGAAACACAACAGATAGCATGATCACACCTGGTAGATGGCTGAATTAAGAGTGAAAAAGCCTTATTTAGGGAACCTCCCTCAGCCATATCCAAAGTGAGTTTTTTAAGAATCAACTAAGTTATGTGTTAACCAGCTAACGAAATAGTTCAATCTGATGCTCAAACAAACAGCAGAGATAACATACATACAGTATTTGAAACGATTGTTAATCAGTTATACCATCTTGACTCAATATCAGTCCAAAAATCAGCAGACAAAAATGCTTCAATATTTAATCATAAAAGATCTTACGGGGCCAAACAAAACAGTGGGTATACTATACTATACAGTGTCAGCAATGAAGAAGCAGTGGCTGTGTAGCAACTAGTAAGGTATCATTGACTCCACAAAACACTCATTTCAATAGTGGACCTACAGCATTAATCAGAATCAGAAAAAATGAATTCGAAACAAACATCTGATGACAACATTCCAAATCTCTATCTTGTCTTTCTCCAACTTCAAACCAAAATGTTCGATTTAAAATAAACACCAAAAAACGCGTGTTGCTAGCAGACTTCGCCGGAGATGTAAACTCCGCCTACCAAATTACGAGTTGATCCGTGGGCGGCGATCGGATTACTGATCCGGCATTGGTCCCCCCGGCGCGGCATTAATTATTTATTTTGTTAATAATTACGCATAGCCGACGGGAATTACCAAAGAGAATCCAGGATCTCTTTAACCCTATTCTCCTCCACGTTTGAGGGCTAATTATATTATTAGTTTAACAAATAAAATCAAAAATAGCTTCCAAAATCCAAAACCCGGTTTCCTACATCACTAAGCCCGGTTTCAATCCCGGTATGGAATTTCATTACAAAGTGCATAAAAATAGAAATGCCTGTTTTTATTTCATTCCACTTCTTTGATGATCCTTCGTTTACGCAGAGCCTGTCTTGGGATACTTCCAGGAGCGCTGTGAGCTCTTCTTCGTTCATCTTTCTTCCTTTCAGCATCTGAAATAATGCGTCTTAACGAGGCCGCTTTGTATATTGGTTTCGGCAAGTGTCTATGTCTGTTAACAAGACATTGTAACGAATCCCTCATCGATCACCATGCACGAAAAACGGATTACGTACCTCACTATGCGCTTAACCTCCGGAAGATGTTTGTAACGTTTCTTGACGGCCTCCATATATTCGTGCTTTTTACGCTCTCGAGGCATCAGCTGATAAAAACAACACAATCGTAAGCTTCAGAAAAGGTTGTATAAGTTCATGGTCCAAGGTTAAAGATTGATACCACTCCTAATTGCTCAGATGCTCTAGCTTTCCAGAGACGAAGATTTGTATCGTCGCTTCCGGAAACAATATAACTTCCATCACAGGTAAACTTGACACAGAAAACTCTGCATTAACATGGAAAATTACTACTATTACACTGTCACATTATAATTTCTACTGGATATTGATAGCGACCTTTGCATTCTCTTGGTATGGTAGATTTCTCGACTGTGGCCGCCATTATATTGGAATATTCTAACCTACATAATGTAATAAATAGGATAGCAAGTAAAGAAGGAAATAAGACATAATACAAGACTCACTGTTCGATCATAAGACCCGGTTACAAACTCACGACCGGTTGGCGAGTAATCAATGTCCATACTGCAACATATATGTGAATGATTATAAAAGCGGGGAAGGAAGAGAAACAGACACAATGGTGTATGGTCATACACAGCAGATACATGGTCCTTGTGAACACATCTTGCCTCATTTAACTTCCGGGCATCATAACTATAGCAATTACAATCTTCATTTGCCTGATTTAACAAGGGGGAAAAAGGATCCAGTTAAAAGTGCATGAACTTCACATAGAGTGAGATTTAATGCTAGCTTACGGCGGTAAAGTTCATAGGCTCCATGGGATTCCATGCAATAGAATTAGTCTTCGTCTGTGACAAATAAAATGAGTTGAAATGCACCACTCATCAGAAAACTAGATAATCGATCATACCCTCATGATAATTTTTCTTGCAGGGGAGGACAATCTTAAATCATATATGGTAATGCTTCGATCACTGCAATGCATCGTACACAAAACCATAAATAGGCATATGAAATACAGCTATAAAAAACGAGTAAAAGGTTAAATAAACTTTCATAAACTCATTTAATCGTTTAGCATCAGTTACTAGGATATATCATAAGGTTCATAAATATTACCTACAGATGACATGTAAAAAAACTGATGAATATGAAACCAGAACTAAAAACAGCAGCATTCATATTTTCTAATAATAAAGATAGTAAAGCAATATTCAAGAAGAAAAGCAGACCTAGCAGATGCAGCCAGTAAATTAGGCTCTCCTGGATTGAAACGCAGAGATACAGCTGTATCCACCCCCCAATCGAAAGTGTGAACAGGTTGAGACCTGATTCATAATAATAAGACGGATATGATTATTGTTCCCCAAAATACCCACACCACATCTCAAAAGAAGAATTTTAGCCTGATGAAACCTGTTATGATTCCATACATCCACCTGAGCACCAGCGGTAGCAAAAAGATCACCTTCCCATTGGTGATCAACAGCACTGAAATATAAAATAAATAAAAGTAATTAGACCAATGAAAAAAATAATAGACCAAAGATGCAACTGAATATACAATGACATTAAGAGAAAACTGATGTACCAGAAAGCATTTTTCCAGACGTAGACCGCAAGTGACTGAAATAAAATTCAGCACCATAAATTGTTCGATAAATCAAAGAACACGGCTAAAACCAGAAGTAAAATAATAAGCAAAATATGAAAGAATACAAACCCTAGCTTCCTTGTCCACAGACTGATCAGGCTCCAGTACATTAGGATCAGGGATACTCCAGAGCCGGACACTGAAAAACTAAGTCTAGTGAAGACAAGATCACAATGAAAAAAAGAATCTCCATGCATGCCAGCAGACTCATCTTAATATTAAGTTGTGTTTAAGAATGAACTTACGTTGAATCAGTACCACAAGACACAAGAATCCGACCATCTGTCGATACTGCTAGACCCCGTACAGCACCTCTATGGCCAGAAAACTGACAAACAGTACGCCTAGTATCATCACAACCAAGACCTTTAGAATAATTTAGCTTTAACAGACAAACAATCTGTTTGTTCAAAATCCAATTTATTTCAGTAAACTTTTCTAACAAGATCATGGAATAGCTGTTACTATATTAAATGCTAAATAGCGAGGCTTTGTAAAAGACTTCACAATTCATACCTGTTCGCCAAATCCCAATGACGGATATCTGCAAATGAGAAACAGAACGAAAAATATTGATAGGATGTCAAACTTAAAAACGTAAGGAAATTCATTGGGAAATAAAGAAACCAAATGAAGATTATGGCAAACTAGAATATATCAGGATTATAGCTTCTCAAATTAGAACGACTATGAAATAACACGTATGCAAAAGAAATAATGGAGAAGTAAATTTACCACCATCCATAGAACCGGAAAAAATTCCCTTCAAATGATTAGGGTTCTTAGCCATGCAAGAAACAGCATCAATATGCCCATCCATTGCCCCAATAAATGGCCGCGCAAATATCTAGAAAGGCGACAGTTTCGTTAACTTGTGAATTTGCGGAAACAAAAATTCTATACAAATCCAGAAAAATCCCCATCACAGAAACGAGAGCCAGGACTTAGTACCTTCTCCAACTTCGCTGCATTAAGAGCACGGACATACTCAACGGCTTTCTCTTGAGTACGAAGACTGGGGTCGAAGTTTCGAAAAACCCTCTGCCCAAGATAAAAAACCCAAACTTAGGCCTAAGCAAACGATTTGCCTTTGGCGTTCATAAGTAAAGTCAAAATCAAACCACAACCTGAAGGTCATTGCTTCGTTCTCGCGTAAATTCATCAGCAGAGCGACAAATCACTCTAACCCTCATCGCTAAATATGAAGACCCCTAACGCAGAACAAAAACCTCACGGCGGCGGCTTGACGAAAGAATGGAACCAAAACAAAAATTTAAACGATAAATTAAAATATTCTTTTATGCCAAAATTCCCAATATTGTTTAAACGACACCGTTTGTTAAAAGAATCCATTTTAACCAGAATAAGGCTTTTTCAATGTTCTGGGTAATTGTGCTGATCTTATAAATATTATAGTCGTTAATGGGACAGATGTTGAGTTTAATTGTCATTACAATTGGATTATAAATTTGTTAAATATATGCCCGGCCCGGCAGCAGCTAGAATAAAGAAACTGTGGAAAAAAATTTTGCAGTGATAGTATTAGACACTTTAAACTTTAAATGGTAGTACTAAACTTTAAATCACCAATATAACAATGATGGACAAGTGAATGTCGTGTTGACCAAAAACCATCGGAGCTCAATTTCTATAATAATAGAAACTGAGCTATATTTTTTATAATTTTTTTATGTAGCTCGGTTTCTGTAATAGTAGAAACCGTGCTACATAAAAAAATTAAAAAACCCACATTGTATAATTATTGTGTAGCTCAAAATTATGTGGCTGTAAATTTTAATTAGACAAGATGTTGAGTGGAAACACTTTATAAATAACTTGTATGTTATTTCATATTCACTTACAATTTCCGATCTTATACTTCGTTAAGTTTTGATTATCTCTTAGTGACTTTTGGATTTTTGAAACAATATATCCAACATTTGAAAGTTTTAATTTTTCAGGGGTTTTTTTCGCGACAACGTTAAAGATGAGGAGCATTCCTACAGAATGCAAAATTCAACTCATCCCGATAAATGAAATATTTATATATCTGAAAGGTTTATTAATTGACGTATTATATTGAATATATGTATGAATTTTGATTTGAATGTGCTATACAGTCCACAAGTTGAAGATATAACATTTAACGAGTATAGAGAAAGTAGCCGACACACCTCTGATATTCGCGAGTTGGCTTGGAACACTAATTATGATTACTAACATTGAGATACAAATATGATTAATCAACCACCGACAATGAATAATCTTTTAATACTGATAGTTTAATTACTTTCTTTTATTTATTAATGTATTTATATTTTTATAACATTTTTATTTATTTTTGTTATATTTAAAAATTTAGAATATTCATATTACTTAGATGTATAATGTTCGTATGTTATTTATTACACATATATTACAAACACTGCAACAATTACAAAAATTTCGAAAACAATTTCACGAACAATTCAATAGAATTTCAACGTAATTTGCTACGTAAAAATTGAAAAGTTCCTAAATGATTACAAATAAAGATATTTTGGAATCAATTTAAGATAAAATATTTTCATTTATCAATTCAACGTACTATCCTAAATGATTAAGAGCATTTTCATTTAACAATTCAACCCGAATCGAAGGTAATTTGCTATCGAAATTAGAAGTTATAAATCGTAAACCTACATTTCTTCAATTATGTCCAAATTAGGATGAAATACCCATTTATCAAATACCCAATTTTCAAACTTCGTAAATAGTTACAAAATGGGCAATTTGTGTGGCGATTCAACCCTAATCCAACATAATTTGCTACCAAAATCATGTGCTCAAAATCGTAAACCTTGGACCCTCAGTACCACCTAGTCATAGATATCCTCACTGCATTCAACTTACTCCTTGGAAGGCCTTGGTTCATGTCCCCCGGCCGGAAAACGAAAAGCAAGTAATTCTATATTGGAAAACAGGAGCAAAGCGTCTTCCAAATCAAAAGAAAATGGGGTCGACGGATGGTTGATTCATGTGATCTTGCCTTCATTAATTTGCCCAAATTAACACGAAAAACCCCATTATCAATTACCCACTTAACTGTAACTTCGTAAACAATTACAAAAGAGCAAATTTCCATTGCAATTCAACCCTAATTCAACTTAATTTGCTACCGAAATAATAAGTTCAAATAATAAACCTAGTTTTCACCAATGCCCAAATCTAAGAATGAAATAACCAATTCAAATTGTCAAAATTGAAGAAGTACGAGTAGCACAACAACAATAATAGTAAATTACCTTGGGCGACAACGACACAAAATCGGAAAATACACACGGAGGAGGCGACTTTTTCTAACACCTGATGCACAAATTGGATGCAGAGAGGGTTGGAATACAGGGAGGCATAAAAACAAAACTGTGAAGGCCAACTATTTTTTTTAAGTAAAAGCAACAGAGTTGTCATTAAATTTTTTAAAAAAACTTAGCCTGTGTTCTGTTATTACAGAAATTAGACTGTTATTAAAATTTTAAAAAATATATAACCAGATTTCATGAATAATAGAAATCGAGCTATTGGGATGTCCATCATGTTATTTTGTTGAAACGATCTGCTAAGTGTTATTTATAAAAAAATTAAAAAATCAGTGTTTTTTTATTTTTTCTGTGTGACACTGCTAGGGGCATAAAAAAAACTTAGAAACTGTGGGTAATATGGAGTACGGTACACCGTTTAGAAGATAAGACGGCGCCGTATTATATTTTCCATATCACCCCTACACTATCCCTTAATTTCGCTAAAGCCCCCAGAGAATCTAAATGGTTGGCTGGCTAGTGGCCGACCAGATATCGAATCGCACTTGTACTCCACGCGCATCTTTGTATGAGCCGCCGCCTCCCGCTCTCAGACTCACACCCGAATCTGTGTACGGTCAGGTCACTCGTGGGTTATGTTATGTCCACGTTGACGTGCCTATCGGTTCAATAATTCCACGCGCCGCATTTTATATAAACAGCCGCTTTGGATCCATAAAATTTAGTTCCGGTGTTATCTGGAGTAATGGCGGCGAAGGAGGAGGTGCACTACCGGGGAGTAAGAAAGAGACCGTGGGGTCGTTACGCAGCAGAAATTCGGGATCCAGGAAAGAAGACCCGGGTCTGGCTTGGGACTTTCGATACAGCGGAAGAGGCCGCGCGTGCTTACGACGCTGCAGCGCTTCAGTTCCGTGGACATAAGGCTAAGACTAACTTCCCTCTTCCGTCTGAAACTGTGAGGAGTCCCAGTCAGAGTAGTACTGTTGAGTCATCGAACCTCGACCTTAACACGCGCCTCCACGGATCTAAGACGGATTCTGTAGTTTCAATCGCCCACCACGGCGCTATCAACGGATACTCTTTCTTTAGACGTCAACCAGACGTCGCTGTCCTCCCTAACGGTCACCCCATTTTCCTTTTCCAGCACCAGCTGCCGGAAAACAAGATTTTCTCGATCACCCACCGAACGGAGAACGACACCTTTTCGTTGGTGAATGAGAATCATGAAAATAAAGGGGTTTTGGATCTCGATCTGAATCAGCCTCCTCCCGACCAAATTGGTAAATAACCTCATTCAAAACTTTTATGATAACAGTATCTGTTTTCATGATATGTTCTGCCTCTTTTTCTGGGAAATTAAGTGTTCTTACAGTATCTGTCTTTTTAGAAGAAATTAAATATGCAGACAGTTTTTGACCCAATCATGAATTAATTCACTGAACAAGAAATGCAAGAAGCTGTCAAAAGGGGGACCGCGGCGAGGCCGCCGGCGGCTGATAAAGAACACAACGAGCACCATGAAGATACTCATATACCACGTGTTACTTTCCCCGTCGCCGCTAGCCGCCGCCCTCTCCTTTTAGTTATATTTAATATTTGTAAACAGATACTCATATACAATAACGAACAATGCAAATCCAATTAATGAAACTTGACAACTACACAAGAAATATCGTCGCTGCTTTTCCTGGACACTGCCTCATCAATCAAATACTTTGCTGCAGAACGAGCATCTTTGATCCCTTTAATGGCGTCAACTGCTTCCTCATTGGACATCACCTGCAACAATGGCCGCACAAATGAAACAACTATTAGCTATCTAGCTACAAGGAAAACTGATAAAACAGTTGTAATAACCTTCCATAATCCATCACTGGCCAGAATGATGAACTCAACATCATTCTCTATGGTTTGAATCATAGTGTCAGGCTCCACACTGAGGTGCCGCTTTAAACTCTTGTTTCCGAAAGCTCTCGCCACGGCCAGCAACCCGTTAACTCGAGAGACATCACCTTTACGACAGAAACAATCTCTCAAGATGTAGAAATACTATATGATTGAGGCTTTTGAGTGTAGTAGATCAATGGTACCTGGACGCTTGGTTACGAATCCACCCTTGCTTTCGATTAGCTTCTTTTCCTTGCTCGGCTCGTGATCGATGGAAAGTTGAATTGCAATACCATTTTGGCAAAGAACGGCCCTGGAGTCACCAACATTTGCAACTACAAGCTTCTTTCTGTTGATCAAAATCGCTGTGACTGCAGTTGAGCCTCCTCTTCCGAATTGGAGTGGCTTTTCAAGTATTTCCTTATCTGTTTCTGCATAAGCATTCTTTAGTGCTTTCTCTGTGTCTGTCCAGAAGTCATGCTGATCAATTACAACACGAAGCAAATCATATCAGTAGAATTCAGATTGATCAAGCATTTTAGAAGGATATTGTTAACAAGAAAGTGTAATACCTGCTTCAGAATGTTGTCAAAAAGGTGAGTTTGCAAGTAGCTTGCAACATCATGACCCATATGACCATCAAAGATTGCAAAAAGGCCTAACTCATTATTACCAACTACCTTTAATTCAGAAACCAAATAATCTTCCATTGCATGATTTGCTTTTCCTTTCACTAAATGGAAACCATGAGTAACTCGCCGTGAGTCCTTCCATTTTTCTTTTCCGGCGCCCGTATGGACAAGAAAGGAAAAGCAAGTTTTCTCCTGAAGAGGGATAAGCAAATACACAAGATTCAATTACATTACAGGCTCATGAGACTGATCCATAAATCATCTAATTCTCTCAATAAAAAAAGTAAAATTGCAAACAATGTCTGGGATCATAAGATATGGAGATACAATCTAATAGTGTCCAAAAAATACCCAAAACTTGAAATATGAACACTATTTGCTGTTGTTTTAGTATTACTGCTCTGGTTCCTCTAGTTAAAGAATCTAAAAAAAACCATCTTGACAATAAAATTTTCATCACGGGCTTTGTTTCTACAGTAATTGATCAATAGTATACAAGAATCATTACTCCAATTAAAAACCATAAATCGAACACCTTACACCAAACCAAGAAACCCATCAGGATAAATGAACAATAAAAAAGAAGTGAAAAAAGACCTTAATCTTGTTAAAAAAATCTCTCCTGTTCATGGTTGCTCCCCCAATCGTTCAAAACTCGTCGGAACGCGGTGAGAAAAAAGACAACGGAATAACAACGAAATTTATCCGCAGATATCAGCAATCGAAATCCCAGAAGTAATATGACAGATATAAGAGGGTACTAAATATGTAATCAAATTTGGACTCGGCTTTCCGTGAAAACTGGTGATAGCAAAACAACAATACCGAAGTGATCGCTGCCGGTAATCATTGACTCCAAAAAACCGCGTTTTCGCTGAAAGCTTGACTTGGTCCTCCACTTGCCAAATATTCTTTTCCTTTGGCTATTACCTATTTTTTCTTTCTTGTAGTTATTATAATAGTTATTGTAGTTATTTTAATTATAATAGTTATTATAATTTGACCTGTTTTACAGTTATGTACGTTGATTAATCCATATTTTACCAAAATACCAATCACATGATTTTTTTATAGTAGACATTGAAGGATTGATGGGTATATTCATAAAACATACATTTTACCGTGGGTATTTTTTCAAAAAACCCTTATAATTTGGACTCACCACATCTTGGGGATTTTGTTGGCTTGACTCACCACAAATTTCGTTGGCTAAATGACACATGTCAGTAAATTATTTGTTAAATGATTTCTTGTAGTACTTTATTTTCCAAATAGCACCTTATAATATCAATATATATTTGTAATAAAAATAAATTAAATACTTACATATTACATATATATTATAAATATTAAATCAATATATATATATATATTAACAAAAATCGTAAAAATTTATTAAAATGAATTAAATTACGATTGAAATTATTGAAAAAATATAATATCGAACGAAATGTGAAAAACCGGTTATCGACTAATATATCAATTATACGCGTCGAATCGGAATATATATTTTTCATATTGATCAATATGTAAAATACAAGATGATATCAGGTATTTTTGACATTCCCATAAAAACCCGATATCCGACCCAATAACAAGATATTGGGAGTTATCGGACAAAACAACAATGCTCTCCAATTTTGCATATATCGATTGATATTAAAATATATATTCCGATTTGTAGCGTGTGAGCAACATATTATGCGCACCAACTCTTCAATTTTTCGCATTCACCAGTGTCGGATCGAGTCAAACTCTCTGACTTGCTCCGATACTCGACACAAAACAATGTCATTTTGATTTTCTTTTCTATTATGGTCCCCTTTTAGGGGTACCAACAGTCGTCCGGTTCGTTAAGAAACGAACTCGGTTATGATTTGTTTTTTTATGGGAAGACGATTTAAAAATGTAAATAGCAGCGAGGCGAGACAATTTATAGTGGAAACCCTAGGAAATTGAGAGAAAACCACTTGACTAAGAGCAAGATAAGCTCTTAGCATGTTCACTAATCGGATAATTCATTATAAAATACAGCAAAGGCTTTAAGAAGACAAAAAGTATAAGAAAGCAATAAGAACTACGGCAGAGTAACAGTCTTGTTCTTACGCGTCCAAAATGTCCTGCTTTTTCTGTCGTTGTGCTTTGTATTTATAGAGTTGAGGGCATGTGTAATCCACGCTCTATAACTGCCTCTGACAGGTTTGTTAGAAGTTGTTGTCGCGCGATGTAAAACGTGGCTGGGACCGAAGCGTGATCTGACCGAGGCGTGGTAAATGTGTGGAGGTCCGAAGTGTAGAACGCGTGGGTTTGTAACTGTTTGGACTGAACAATGGGGCCAGCTGTCAGAAACCGTTTTATTTCGCCAAGGTTATCTTCGGTCCCATCGCGGAACATCGGGTCATTTTATCTTAAATATGCTACTGGGCTGCACAAGTTCGCTTTTACCGCATGGATCGACCCAATCGTTATTGAGTCTCATCCATTGCAGGGTATCTTGTTATAGAGTTCTCATCATTTTCTTTTCTTTCCTTAATTTAATTTTTTTCTTCATCGAAAAATGTATATTATGTGTTTTCACGACTTTCTTATGTTGTCGATCTACTTGTGAATTATTCGTGCAAGAGATTATGAACCGAAAAGTGGTTGCTTTTAGGGAGATAATAGGATCGACTGACGATATTCATTTTTTATAAGTTAAATTTTTTATATAATAAATTGATAAATATTTTAGTTTTAAACTTGAAATTTATGCAATTTTTTACTAGCTATAACAATTATTTTTTTAAATTACTTTTATTTAATAATTCGAGTTGAAAATCCGATTCTTATACTTTTGACGAGTCGAATCAAGCCTCACCGAGTCGATCGAACGAGTCACTGCCACATAGCCGATATTTCGGTCGATATCCGGTATTTCACGTTTCGTTATATATAATATTTTATCAATATTTTCAATTGTAATTTAATTATTTTAACAAATTCTTACGATTTTCATTAAACTAATTTATTTTACAACGTAAATGTATTAAATTCGATTTTAATATATGATATTTTATTTAATATGTATTTAATATATAAAATATATATGTCATATGCAAGTATTTGATTTATTTTATTACAATTATATTAAGGCGGTGCTATTTGACAAATAAAGTACTAAATGAGGTCATTTAACAAATAATTTACTGATATTGGTCATTTAGCTAACGAAATTTGTGCAGAGAGCTATTCTGCAAAATTGTCCCCACACCTCACCCTGTGGTGAAGTGTGATAGGATAAATTATGGTGAATTGAATATATTTATTTTAACATAATTTTAAAAACTGTATTTTAAAAAACTGTCGTGTGATAAACGTGATTTTAGTAAAAATATATATTTACTCTCAAAATAAAATAATTTTACATGAAAAGTCTGAGAACGAGAAATTATGTCGCTATGAAATAAATATTAAATTTAAATGTTGGTTAGGATGGTGGTATATCGATCGGTACCATTTTTTTAACATTAAAAAAATTTAAAATAATAATATCGATGTTTTATACCGGCCCGAAATTCCGTACAGATCCAGATCTTACCGCTCGGTATACAATGTTATTTTAATTTATTTTTTTAAAAAATTAATTTTTAGGGGTTGACTCTGAAAAACTCTGATATCGATCCTAATGCCAGGTATCGAGCTGTAGAAAAAAATACCGATACTGACCGAAATTTTACGGTATGTCGTCTGGTATGCAAATATTGAATAATATTTTATTATTTTTTAGGGTTGGAAAAAAAAACAGGGGATTCGATAGTAAAACGGGATACTAGACGATACCGGTCGGTATAAAACATGCGATAAATATGATAGAATGAAAATTTTAAGTGATATGTATGGCTAATAAGAACATTTTAGTCTTTTACAAAATCGCATTTGATGAGATCCCCGGAACCCGGTACCCCAGACAGGGTCAGGGCCAAGCTTGGCCAGAAAAGCCCAAACAACGTAAGCCGAACTTGGAGGCCCAGAGCCAGCCCATGTGAGTGAATGACTCATTCAGATCCTGTGGCCCGATCGATCATCTATGGCGATCGGTCCCGATGTGTAGGGCTCAGCATCTCGCACGCGTCGGACCGATCGGTCCACATATCACAGGCGCTGCTTCGGGCCATTCTCACTCAACCCATGCAACGACAACCCTCGACAGCCCTGTCAGAATCGTGGTCCGGCCAAGGCGTACGAGCCACCAGTGGCCATAGAGTAGCCGGCTAGTAGCGCCGAAAGGTCTAGCGCCATGCAGCTCTGTGAGGCCGTTTCCGGCAGCTGCTCCGCCTGACATTAGTCAACCTAGCAGCAAAGGACAGACATAAAACGACACCCTACTGTACACAGTACAGTGGGAGTATAAAAATGACACTTAAAGTGTGAGAAAATGATCTTCTTCCGTTTTCTCTCCAAAACTTTTGCATTGAGGAGTTGCTCTCGATTTATTTTTTATTCTCCTTTTTCTCTTTGTTGTCTAAAGAACAAACATGTCTTGTATGATCATTAATTTGCTTATTGAACCAACTAAGGGCACTTCTTTTAGCCCTTAGTCAAGTGGTTTTTTCCTCGTTTTCGAGGTTTTCCACTCTAAAATCCATGCGTCTTTTCACCTTTGATTCATAATCGTTCTCCACACATCAAACAAATAATAACCGAGTTCGTCTTGCAACGAACCGATCGACTGTTGACACCCCCGGGTTTCGAACCATAACAGCGTTGGGATGATAGCTGCTATTAGTAGCGGTGGCGGAAACGCAGAAAAATAAGGATGAACATACAACAATTTGGTTTATGTTTTGAAAAATCAAGTTTTAGGAAATTACGTTCAATTCACTTGAGTTTCAAACGTCAACCCAAACAAACCCAATAGATTAAACTCAATTTCAATTTAATTTTGATTTTACTTTCTTTTGGCCTAATCTAATTTCTTATTCACATCTTATCATATTAATTGGATCGATCCCAAATAAAGAGAATTTTATTATTGGAGAATTAACCATTTTGCAATCAAATACTTGTATAAGATAACAACAAATAGGGTGAATAATGAAATTAAGGTAAAATAAAAACCATATTTATGGAATGAGCGATTAATGTGAATTTTTGAAATGATAAACTAAACTTAAACATCCAAATGACATATTCATTCATTCAATATTATATTAATAGTTAAGATAATATTGATTAAATGTTACAACTAATCAATACTTGCTAATTCGGCAAACACAAGCAATCCACAATTAATAATAATAGCTGGAAAATGACAGAAGAGAGGGAGCTAGCTGACGTGGAATTGGTTGAAATTGCCGTTGGCATCGACCCGAACCCGAGTATCCTCCCGCTCCACCTGAGTCTCCACCGCATCTGTCATCTGATCGCCGCACTTCATCCGCCCTCCCCCACCGTCGGCCTGGGAGTTCTCAGTTGGGTTCTTCCTCCTCCGCTCGTTATGCCCCGCCAGGCGCCGTCTGCAGCTCCTTTTCGTCTCATCAAATTCACTTAGCTCGTGAAATCTGCGTCAAAACACCAGCTATTAATCTAATCTACTGTTCATAAAGCCTCCGCCTCAACATTCAACAACCGGTCTAGTTATTGTTGTAGTTATAATAGTTAATTGACGACAGGACAGGAGAAGAAGAAAAGTCACCACCAAACTCCACTATAACTTTTATCCAAAGAGAATAACAAGAACCAGACCAGAACTAGTATAGAACCTGCTGCATTGCTGGCAAAACCTCTGCCGGGTTCCGGCAACCATTACAGCCGGAGCTTTCGAGTGTTGCTCACAGACCTTGTGGCGGCGATGATACGCCTTTGCAAAGCTGAGATCAACAGAACACTTTTCAGCCTGGCAAACCTTAGGCCCACTTCCTTTTCTCGCCGTACTCCTCTCATCTCCGGGTATCAATGCCGCCGTGAATTCGCCGTCCGTTTTGAGCTTTTTCTTTTTTAGGAGATCAACAGCGGTACTGGATTCCATGGAAGAGATGTGAGCAAAAAAGGTTGGAAAGATGGAGAGTGGATGTTTGAGGCCCGCTTTATTACACTCCTCTCCTTGGTTTCCTTCATTCGTACGTGACGAAGCTAGTTAGGCACTACTCATGTAATCATGTTAAAGTAAAATCAGATAATTATAATTATTTTAATATAAAAATGAATAGAATATTGGTTCCCGGGGAGAGGGGAAAATTAGATTAGGTCAGAATTGAGAATAAAAGGAAGGGAGGATCCCGTGGGCACGGCGATATAAGGTGTTTCAATGAAGGATCGAAACGTGGAGGTGAGAATTTAAGTGGTTCCGGTACAATTGCAAGTTGAGTGGGGCTGAGCTCAAGTGTGAGAGAAACCCAATCCCTCCTACCGGTTGCTTCATTTATGTTGATGAGGTTGTACTCGTACCTTGGCGAATTAAAGTCAGTTTGCGCTCGTACATCGTACTGCTGCTGCCTTAATCATTTATTCTTCCTTTCTCTCATCTCATCTCCTCGTTGTTGAGATCTTTACCTCTGCACTCTGAATCAGTTCACGTGAGTATTATACTGGATTACTCTCCTTAACTCCACCACTTTTACTCCTAAACTACAGTGAATTATGAAATTTGGGCTGGTAGCCCAAATATTTAGCTACCAGCCCAGCCCAAAGGAGAAGCTTAAAAAGGCTGTTTCCATATATTTTAAATCTTCGTTGAAGATAATGGCACAACCGAAATTTTGCGTAAATCATGGGTGAATTACGAAAAAACGGAAGCCCTAGTCTACTGGTATGGTATATACTATATATCTACTGCTTCCCCCATTTTGGAATTACGCTGTGAGTGTTGGTTCTCATCTCGACCTTGTACAGGTATCAGTGATTAATGCGTCGCAATATTCTTACGGCTACTAATATTTCGTTTTTGATTGCTGCTTTTTTCTTTTCATTCATCATCCCGATTCTTCTTTTTTTATGGAGAAAATGATTGTTATTTCGTCTATCGTAATTTTTGTATTTGATTATCAGATCTGATGTCAATGATAGCGTTAATGATATCGGCATCTCTTGATCTGAAATGTTGTGAAATCTAGATAATGCTTATCGGCTTGAAAAGTGTACCTTGATTTATACTTCTCTTTTTTTCTGTCTTCTTTGACGACAACGCGGTGGATATGTTGCAACAATTTTGAATATCAAATCTATCGGTAGTTTTGTTTTCGTTAAAAGAGCTTTCTTGTTCGTTAGAGTTATTTGGTTTCTTGAATTATAATCGGTACGATGACTTTATCGGTTTTAAATTTAATTTCTGTTGTAAGATTTTTATTCAGATTGTAGTACATTTTGCTGACTATTTCTATTCACTCTTACGTAGGTCATTGAATTTCTGTGAGCATGGAAGATAGCGTGCGATATCCATCTGTACGTCAAAGGTTAAATGGCCAATCTTATCTGTTATCCACTATTTTTCCTCATATGCAGTCTGGAAACACGGGTTTGAGCTGCTTGAATGGGGGATATGTCAATGGTGGTCTTCGTAATATTTCCTTCCCTTCATCTTATGGAAATGGAAATGGAAATGGAAATGGAAATGAAGTATTTTCACCTATCTCGCCAATCCTTGTACAAGCTCCAATGGAAAAAGGAAAAGGATTTTCCAGTTTTATGGTTGACTTCCTAATGGGAGGTGTTTCGGCAGCTGTGTCCAAGACTGCAGCAGCTCCAATCGAGAGAGTCAAACTCTTGATTCAAAACCAAGATGAGATGATCAGGGCGGGTCGTCTGTCTGAACCTTACAAGGGTATTTCTGATTGCTTTGGAAGAACTATCAAGGACGAAGGAGTAATAGCTCTCTGGAGAGGCAATACTGCAAATGTTATCAGATATTTCCCTACTCAGGTTAATTAATATCCACTGGATTTTTTTTGCTGTAGCCCTGTAATAATAGCATGCAAATTAACTTTTATCTAGTCTGTAAATCACAATCATTATTTGCTTAAAGATGTTTTTGATGCATCCATGTGTAGGCTCTAAACTTTGCTTTTAAAGATTACTTCAAGAGAATGTTCAATTTCAAGAAAGATAAAGATGGATACTGGAAGTGGTTTGCTGGAAACCTAGCTTCGGGTGGACTTGCTGGAGCTTCTTCTCTTACATTCGTGTACTCCCTTGATTATGCCCGAACAAGGTTGGCCAATGATGCCAAGGCTTCTAAAAAGGGAGGTGAAAGACAGTTCAATGGCCTGATTGATGTCTACAAGAAAACAATTCAGTCTGATGGCATTGCTGGACTTTACCGTGGATTTAACATTTCTTGTGTTGGAATTATAGTGTACCGTGGTCTCTACTTCGGAATGTATGATTCTCTCAAACCAGTCGTATTAGTAGGTGGATTGCAGGTTGGTTTCTTGCAATAACCCTAACCTGGAAATGAATTTGAGAATTATCTATGGTCACATGACGCCTCTTCATTTATTTCAGGACAACTTCCTAGCTAGTTTCTTGCTGGGTTGGGGCATCACAATTGGTGCTGGCTTAGCTTCATACCCTATTGATACCGTTCGTAGAAGAATGATGATGACCTCCGGAGAGGCTGTGAAGTATAAGAGCTCCATCGATGCCTTCAACCAGATAGTCCAGAAAGAGGGTACCAAATCCCTCTTCAAGGGTGCTGGAGCCAACATCCTTAGAGCAGTCGCCGGTGCTGGTGTTCTTGCAGGCTATGATAAATTGCAGGTCATCGTCTTCGGCAAGAAATATGGATCCGGTGGGGGTGGATAATGACGACTAAGGAATGATATCTTGCATTTCAGAATAATCTTTTATCGAACCTCCTATACTTCAATTATTGATCGCTCTGGAGAACCAGTGCCTAGACATTATAATTTTGAATTACTCACCTTTTTTAGCAGAATAAATCATTTTGATTGAGCTTCAAATGTCTTGTGTGTTGCAAGAAGAATGATTGTCTGAGTTGGTTGTTGAGATGTGAAGATCCTGTCCCTTTTTTTCTGTAACATAGACATTATTATTCTCTACAGATGATCGGTGGGATGTCACTGCAAAAGGTGGTTGAGGCATTTTCGTGCTTATAAAAATCATGTAAGTTTCTTTATTCTCCATCAAAATGGTATCATATTCTATGTTACAAGTCCTAGTTTTATTGCCACTTATCTTGAATCATGATGTTGCAGGTACACACCACCATCACCTTGTTCCCAAAAATGTGACAGATTCAACTAAGCTCAAACAAGCTTATACTGCTCTTCAAGCTTGGAAAAAGGTGATGTATTCTGATCCAAACAACTTCACTTCCAATTGGAACGGACCCCATGTTTGCGAATACAACGGGGTGTACTGCACACAACATCCGAATGAAACTGGAGTCGTTGTTGTAGCCGGGATTGACCTTAACCATGGTAATATAGCTGGTTTCTTACCTGATGAATTTGGCTTACTCTCTGATATCGCATTGCTTCATTTGAACAGTAACCGGTTCTGTGGAATACTCCCACAGACATTATCAAACCTTTCTCTTCTATCTGAACTTGATCTCAGTAACAACAGATTTGTAGGTCCTTTTCCTTCTGTTATCCTCTCCCTTCCTTCTCTTCATTACCTTGATCTTCGTTTCAATGAATTCGAAGGTCAATTACCTCCCGATCTCTTCTCCATGAACGTCGATGCTATATTCGTGAATAACAATTGGTTCACCTCTGTTATCCCACAAAACATTGGCTCAACTGCTACTTCTGTCATTGTTTTCGCTAACAACCGGTTATCGGGGCGTATACCTCCATCCATAGCCAAGTTAGCAAACAACTTAGAAGAACTTCTGCTTATAAACTCGAGCATTTCGGGGTGTTTAACCCCGGAATTAGGACTCCTTTATAAGCTAAAAGTACTTGATGTGAGCTTCAATCAAATAGTTGGTCCTATTCCTTACAGCTTTGCAGGTTTATCTCATCTTGAGATTCTTAACTTGGGACACAACAAAATGACTGGTTTTGTACCTGAAGCTGTTTGTGCTTTGCCTAACTTGACAAACTTCACTATCTCCCACAACTTCTTCTGCGGTGAAGTGGGCTTTTGCGGCAATTTAACTTCTCACCGGATCTCGTTCGATGATCGGAAAAACTGTATACCAGATAGGCCACAGCAGAGAAGTCACAAGGAATGTGATGCAGAGCAGCCTGTTGATTGTTTCTAGCATGCTATTTTCATATTGTAAATATTGTAACACACTCAAGATTTGTAATAAATGTCAAGTGGGAAAAACGAAAAGAATCCGAATTAGATATGAAGATTTTTCGAAAGATTATTCGTCGTCTGTTCCAAAGTATCGGTCACCAAACTCACCCATACCGGGGATAACACGATAATCGTCATTCAAACCGGTTTCGATTTCAGATGTTACAATCTTGAGCCTTGGAAAACGCTTGCAAACTACATGTACTCCTTGAGGTGCCTGAGTGAACCAAAAGAGTTATGAAATAATAACATGATCATTTTTTAGAGAAACTCACAGAAATTAGATTGAGGAATATGATATTCGACTCCGGTACGCCTTTCTTTATAAGAAGAGAAATAGCTTCAACTGCTGAATTACCTGCAAATCCCAGAAGATGACAAAATGAGTACAAGAATGGAATCACTCTTCTTTTAACTTGAGTTTTACCTGTGCCAAGAATTGGATCAAGTAACAAGACATGTCTGTCCGAAATATCGTTAGGAAGTTTTTCGTATATTAACTGCATGGTTTAAATGACACTTCATCATAAAATTTAGATGAAACTAACAAAAAAGGTGAGAAATGATACGTGTTGTCCATTATCCCCTTCTCTGTGAATGAGTATTTTCCCAATTTTGATCCCTTTGCAGCAAGCTCGTAGAGCATTCTCCATGCTCTCACCACTACATTTTGTCTACGTTAATCGGAACTCTAATAAAAATCATCTAACTAAACTTCACCCTTTATGAATCTCGTACCTTCGAATGACAGAAACACCGCATAATCTCTTGCAAAAATCAACTCCAGTGTACACAGATTCTAGACAACGAAAACAGTGTAAAGAATCCGGAAATGACGATGCCTTGATGTTAGTTACCTACCTGTGGGGGTGATGACCTGTTTCTCTGTAAATGGAAGATGCCCAAGACCATGTTCAACAACCTAATATAAGATACAAAGTAAAAGGAGACATAACTCTGAGGAGAAAAATGGCCATAAGTACATTAGCCTACCAGACGAATCAACCGATCGGAATAAAAAACAAAGTCATGCTTTGTTGTGTTGGTATCACGTATAAGAGTATGCATTCCACGTATCTGAAACGATAAATAAACAGGGGCTAGAAGTTCACACACTCGATTCTAACCAACAATACCGAAGGAGAAAAGACCAAAATAACGATACCTGGAAAGTGGTTTGAATGACATATAAGTTTGGATATATTTTACAAAGATCATTTTGACCAAGTTTAGTACGAATATGTTGCACGATCAAGTCAATTGCAACATGATTATCTCCTCCACGAGGAATAATAATATCTGCATACTTTTTGGTTGGAAGTATGAAGTCATCAAAAGCAGGCTTTACAAACTTTGAGTACTGCATCAAAATCAAATCCAATCATCACTAATACTCCACCAAAATATATATCTCCAACGCCAAGAAAATTAATGTGATTCTGAGTAGACTAATTTACCTCTAAATTACACCACAAAAACTTTCAGAAACATTGTTACCTGATCAAGTACCGTTCCGATGTCCCTGTTTTTTTCTACTGTATCCCGCCTTATTCTTCTAGCCAAACGAACATCCGCATCTGCAGTGCACGTTATAAGTAACCAAGGATCAGATGCCTAAACATAAATGATGGTTATAAGGAAGTAATGAGATGAAGAAAAGAAAAGACCAGTGTCCACAAATATCTTCATATTCATAAGATCTCTCACACGGTGATCATGAAAAATGAGAATTCCTTCTAAAATAATGACATCCGAAGGATTTACCTGCAAAACGTACCAGAGATCAGATGAATACACAGTATCATTGGAAATAAATATAAGATGACATACTCTTCGCGAGGGGAAGATATCATTTTTGTAACTCTTGAAATCATATTTTGGAATATCTACAGCTTGATCATGTTTTAATTTCTCCATAATGTTGAGTAGATGCTCAGTATCAAATGCATCTGAAACAATAAATGAAAATCGGTAGGCTTGCATTTCTTGTAAAGTCGATAAAATGAGTGTTACTCGACGATAAAGTGAAAAAATACTCACCAGGGTGATCAAAGTTGTATTCATTAACCCTTTTAAGTTCCTCGGGCTTCAAATTGTTATAAAAAGAGTCCTGCAAATTTGTTCTAATGTTCAGTTTCACAGAGATAGAAACAGATGAAAAATAGTGATTTAAGTGCTACCTGGTTCACGACAACAACTCGCTGATCACGAAGCTGTTCAATAATCATATCACAAACTGCAGTCTTTCCAGATGCGGCACCACCAGCAACCCCTAAAATCATGTCAAACAAATGGCTATGAACATTGAGCTTGAGCTTGCTGGAGGAGGGGAGACAGCAATTACCTATGACAAAAGGTTGCTTGATGTTCTCGGTTTTAGAGGCCATTGTATGCTCTGTGGTTGCATCTTTATTTTCCATATGAAATCCGGAAAAATGAACTGCGGAAGAAGCCTCAATTGACTCTTGAGCGGCTGCCAAACCCATTCTGTAACAAAATTATGTAATTTTAAAACAGCAAATCTGTACAAGGCTCAATACAGCGCAGTGAAAACTAATAGAAACTCACAAAGAGAAGGTCAGTAGAGAGTGAATAAACAAAAACACTAAGAGGAAAATCAGAACTGAAACGCAAAATATTTGAGAATGACTTCAGAATCTTCATTTTGAATATTCGTAGAGAAATCCCATAGAGAGTAAAGTTTGAAGCATCAGTTCCATGAATGAAAACAAGCATTGTATATGAAAGGATATGTGGTCCTAATCAGAACTTTATAATGGAAAGACATCATCAAGCAAAGATCCAAGTGCCTTCAAAACCACTATTTTTAAACTGACAAGATCAAAGATTTGTTTGTTTTTCTTGCCGGATTTTGATTTGATTTAAGAAAATAGCTCATAGAGAAAGATGGATCAAAGAGAAAGGTGAGAAAACCCAGAAACGAACATGTCATCTGAGAGATCAAGATCGTTTAGCTTAATGCAGACACCAATTTTGATGAACCCAGCCCAGTTACAAATTTGAAACACACATGATCATCAAACATTACCTTTTGAGAAGACTCAACAACAGCGATAATCTCTGAATAATGCGATCAAGTGACCGAAATTGGGTAGTGACTCTTCATTGTTTTGGATAGATTTATTGAGGAAAGATTCGATCGACGATTGTCGTTAACGGGTCTCGGAATCCAATCTCACTGGGCCCCTACCCTAACGCAGCAGCCAATTGCAATACAGAAAAAGAAATCCCTCGAACGTTGAGTTTCGAATATTACCTGCACGCGTATACTAGCGCGTGTGTCTGGGCAGCTCCTGCCGGAAAGGGACTTTCCTGGTTTTTCTCAGCCCTACCATTTCAATGAATTTTAAACACATTTGACATTCTTATTTCATTACAAACAGAAGGTTCCGGCGGTTAATGCAAGAAATTGATGGCATTCTAGTTTTAATAATCTAAATGAAGAGAAGATATGTATGTATCTACATGATTGAAACTTGTATTAAAGAGAAAGAAGGAGATGAATCTACAGACGATAAGGAAACACGAGTAGATTAGGTTAAATTTCAAAGCGACAACACCACTAAAACCTAACTAGTGATTAAAATCAGCCGCCGAAACCGTAGAGGGTACGTCCTTGCCTCTTGAGAGCGTAAACAACATCCATAGCAGTCACCGTCTTACGTCGGGCGTGTTCAGTGTAGGTAACGGCATCACGAATGACATTCTCTAGAAAGATTTTCAGTACTCCTCGAGTCTCCTCGTATATCAAGCCGCTGATACGCTTAACACCGCCACGCCGAGCCAAACGCCGAATCGCCGGCTTCGTTATTCCCTGAATATTATCTCGGAGAACCTTCCTGTGCCGCTTTGCTCCGCCCTTCCCCAAACCCTTGCCGCCCTTTCCTCTGCCTGACATCCTTACAAAATTCACAATTTGGTAGGATGAGTATTTTGAAATACATCTTCCTCTTATATAGCATACATCTCAAACGTTAAAGTCTGATCAGCCGTTAGATCTATATCTCTATCCACGGTCATTATTTCCGATCCCAGAAGAAAGACGAGAATTTACTATGACCGTCGATAAATATATAATCTTACAAAGCTCCGGATTCATGTTAAACTAATTTTAGTAATTTTGATACTTACTATGAATTAAAATTATATTTCATAAATATGATTTATTAAAGATTACAAATTTAGAGAATTAATTTACCAAAACCTTCAAGTACGAAACTAAATAAATACAAACTATAGGTATATATAAAAAAGTAAATGAATTTTGTATTTATTACAACAAATAAATATTACAAACTGTAACTGTTGATTCTTCTGTGTAGACAAAGATAAGCAAAAAAACGATAAGCAAGAGCCATAGCTAACAAGATCCAAACTTCTCTAAGCCCACCTTCGAGACTCACCGTATCAAAAGACGGCGAGCTCTGCAATCTCCGGCAGCCTTCGGGGCTTTCACAATCATATAAATCATCACCGGAATATTGCACTTTAACAAGCAGTCTAAATCCATAATACAAGAATGATACATATTTCAACCACTGCATGAATTCTGGAATATGCTGCGCCAAAAAACAACATTTCACTACAACTAATAACAACTTGTCCTAGTTTAAAAAATTTGTGGTTATACCTGAACATAATATCCACCTGTGAGAAGGAAAAGCATTAGTATAAGTGAAGCGATCATTCCGGATCGTCTTATGCTCATTACGGCTGCTCCGAATAGTTCCCCAGCGCCCTGGTGGTACAATTTAGTGAATGAAGCTTGAAAAAGATGACAAAAAGGGAGTGATTTGGTCTTACTTGACTGGTGACAGCAATCAAGAGTATGGCTGATAATGTGGAGAAGAAGCATTCTGATGTTCTCTTGAAGCCAACCATGAAGTACAAAATGCTCATGAAGAAAGTTGGATAAGATAAATGAGCCATCATATCACATAATGTGCTGCAAACATAGTATACACTTAATCTATACATATCTGCTTGTCTTTCTTTCACTAGATAAAGCTTCTCGAAGGGGAAGACATAAACAGCTCCGAATATACACGAAGATGTCCAGAAGATACAGATATAAAACAATAAGCCTATCTGCGAGAAAGGAATGATTTATGAATTAGAAATGAGTTAGTTTTGAGAATGGGATTTATAGAACCTGATCTCTAAGTTGGGCTTCGGTTTTTGTTGAGGATTTCCACCAGAGAAGGCCTAGGAGAACTGCAACTCCTGAAGCTTGAATTAGGCGAAGCTGATCGAAGTAATCCCTCCATCTTTCTTTGAATGTTCGTTTGATCAATATTTGAAATTGTTCAAACCAACTCAAGGTCCAATCTTTCTTCATTTGAATAGCTAAATGAAGCCATTCTGGAACTTCTGTTTGACTGCAGTCTTCTTTTTCTTTTGGCTCCAGCTCTAATTTGTATTTATGTTGCAGATGCTAATAAAGAGAAGCGGGAGATTAAATCCATGATGATTGCAGACCTATAGCAAGTCATGTTTGTTTACCTTCTTTACAACTGTCTCGAATTCAGCAGCATCTTGTGCTGGAAACAGTTCTTCTGGAACACTGATGTTGTTCACCTGTCCAGTGGCTAACTCCAGCAAGAACTCTGCAGGGTTCATAGCAATCTCAGGGACAAATCTTAGACTTGAAAAATAATCCAGTGACTCTCTAGCCTTTCCGCAGTAGATGGGGTGCCCTTCTGATATCAGCAACACTTTATCGAACATGTGAAACAACCGGCTTGAAGGTTGATGAATGGTAGTGATAACCGTCCTTCCTGACTATGGAAATAGGTCATTTGGATTAGATATTCAATGCTAACAAAATTGATAAATGAAGACTTGTTGAATATTTCAAATGTTGCTTCCCTTTACCTTTGCAATTCCTTGGAGCATCTGAAGTAGTTTGTTAGCAGAATTTGAATCAAGACCCGAAGTTGGTTCATCGAGCAATAATAGTGAAGGATCAACTAGTATTTCATGACCAATACTGGTTCTTTTCCTCTCTCCACCAGATATACCTTTTACGAACCCACCACCAATCTTCGTATCAGAACACCTGAAGAAATGCTAAACTTGGATTTGTTATTCAAATAACTTGCCACCGATGTTTACATTCGTTTTCTTACAATCAGCAATTCAGGAAAAGATATAACAAGCACAAACCTTTCAAGGCCTAATTCCTTAAGAATGATGTCCACTCTTTCATACTTATGCTGTTTGGTCATCATGGCAGGAAGCCTTAAAAATGCAGCAAAGAGCAAGGTTTCTTTCACTGTTAAGTGGGGAAAGAGGACGTCATCTTGTGTCACAAAACCAATCCTGAAAATTAAGGAAATTAACCATTAAATCTCATGTTTCTCTAAAAATATTCCTTGGTTAATGTTAGTTGATTTTAAACTTACCTCTTCTTAAGAGCAGTACTATATGGAACATCATTGTAGGTAACAGTTCCCTTAACATTTTCTTGCAGTCTACCTCCAACTATTTTCAGCAATGTTGTTTTTCCGCTGCCCGAAGGCCCCATGAGGGCGAGGATCTCACCAGGGCCAATGCTACCAGTCACGCCATTCAAAATTTGCTTGTAGTTGTCTTGCTCAGTTCTCAAATCTGATGCTACACTTGATAATACAACCTTATACGGATTTAAAGATGCGTTATTTCTAACTCGTACCTTGAACTCTACATCCACAAACTGCACCAATGGAAAATAACTTCATAAATGATTGAAAACAAGAACCATACAGATGAATGGATGATGAGGCCTTGCCTTGAGAAAAATTGGAAGAGCTCTAGCTTGTCTTGAGTTTGACGTTTCTTCTCTTATGTTAATATGCAAACTTTTATTTCTCTGGTCAGCTTGGGAAATAAACTCAATCTCACGGCTAAAGCCACTACTGGAAATATGCTTTGAGTCAATGGCTGTAGTAGATTGTGGCAACACTTCAATTTCGTCTTCTCTCACGAACGCCATTTTCACAAGATTCGCAAGAACCTGATAGAGAAGAGCAAGCAGGGTTGTATGTTATATAGCACCTCAAAAAAACCAGATACAAAACTTGCCTGTTTTATGAGAAAGACCATGGCAGTTGGGGAACAAGCTTTCTGTGCAAAGAGCACAGAATCAGATCAACTGCTTTCTAGTTGCCACACACCTTTGGCATCACATTGACCTCCCAATAAGCACCTACTTTTCCTAGACTTTCATGCAGATTCTTATACATAAAAAAGGAATACACAAATTCCAAAAAATATTTATGACTAAGAATTGCCAATGACCCTACCTAGAGTATTATGTTATCAAATTTTACATACTCCCTTTATGGCAACGCCATACCCTTCAAATGTTAATGCTTCATTGCAAAATTGCACAGTCGCTAAACACAAGATCCTACATGAAGGGTCATGGCGTGACATGAAAAAAATATGTTTAGGAAGGCATCAATCAAGCTTTCAAAAGACACCAATCTTCCATTATCAAGAAAAGTTCAAGAAATCACAAACATGAATTACTACACCCAGTGAGAAAACTAGAATTCCTTACACTAATCCATTTGAAACAATTAATAAAATCAGTTAGAAAGCATAGCAACCAAGGAACTTCATTAGGGAACGGGGCAATCAAATATACTTCTCCTCTTCTTATTGGCCCCCTCCTTGTCTTGACGCTCAAAATGCTTTTGAGCATGGCTGGCTACTTGTGTCGGATTTCTTGTCTGAACCGAGTATCTTGATATGCTCTTCCAATCACCTTTTCCGTATTTATCCAAACCTTGAAGAAACCTTCTGTAACAGACAATAAAAATACAATCTTGGTTGTTACAAGAATATTCATAATAGAAAAATCATGCCTCTAATGGAGATAAAGGCTATCCATAATAATGGAAGCAAAGGCAAAAAAGAAACAACAATGGCGCGGAAGATGTTACCGATGTTCCTCTTCAGACCATGGTCTGCCGACTTTTCTCTGAACGGCCGCCGGTTTCTTATCCATCTTAGGGCTTTTCTTGCGTTCCAGAAGCACACAAACTTCCTTGTCCTTTTCCTCATACTCCGGTAGTTCAATCAACCCCGCATCTATCGCCGTCACGTCGTTCACCAATGCGGCATAGTGCCTCTCAACCTCCGCTGGCGATTTCGTCCCAAGCCTCTCTGCGATCTTCTCCCATCGGCTGGGCCAACTCTCCGGAAATTCCAACAAACTATTTTCAAACACCTTGTCCTCACTCCACGTCCAGTTCGTTTCCGGTTCCATTCTGACAAAAAGTCAGTCGATTTAATTCAACTCCCCCTCTGTGCCGCCGAAATGAGAACTACGATTGACTGATTTCACACAATCAACGACTAAAACCGGTCAATTGATTCTCTAGGATCCGATTCAACTCACCACAACCATGAATTAACAGAGTGCTCAATCAAGAAAAATATGTTCCATATGATCTGGTAGATTACGAAAAAAGACCTTATCCACCGTCCACCGGACTTTCCATATCAGAATGGCTCTCAAGTAGAATCAACGAAGGCCCTCTAAATTTCCTCCTTCAAACTAGCAACAGTCAAAATTGCCTTCACGAATTTAGGAAGATATATTTACAGTTCTCTTCATTTATTTTATTTTTTAATATATGATCAACCAAAAATCATTCGCTAATCAATTTTTAATTTATTTAAATCTTTAATGAACTGTATAGTCTACATACTTATATGATGACACGTCATCATCATGAGCCACCGTGACTGGTTTTGAGCTCAGAACGCCGTCGTCTCTTATACTTCACAGGGAAATCCTCTGCGGCGGCGGCTTGCGTTATATTAATGGGATTCTCTTCATCTTCACAAGACAAACCAGATGAGTCACGTGGATCAGATCCTTCTGTATCCATACCAGATACTTTCCTCTTTAGTCCATCATCTTCCATTTCTTCATCACAAACTTCATCTGGAATCTCAATCTTCGTCTCTGAGTATTCTTCTTCTTTCGCTGTAATAACTACACCAACAGGTTCCTGGAACTCTGTTTTCCCTTCTGTATCAGCTTTGCAGCAAATTTCGTCTGGTTCCGCTACCGGAGCCGCTGGGAATTTAACATCTCCGTTGATGCAAATGACAACACCGGCTGGTGCAAGTACTGAATCATGAAGATCTGTTGAGTCACTGTGCAAAGATGGATTAGGGAGGTGAGGTGAAGGCTCTCTGCTTCCAGTTATTGTATCTAACTCGATCATTTCGAGTTGCAAGTTTTCTTGAAACTCTGGTAATGGCATAACAAATGGCTCAGCTTCATGCTCCAGGCTATTATCATTAGGTCCAAGTGAAGGTGACAATGGAAAGTATGAGTTGACTCCTTCATTTGCTCCAGCTGAGTATTCGCCTCTCCTTCGTGGGGTGCAGCGTTTCAGTTTAGGGCCATTTCGGATGGAATCATTAGTCGAAAGAATCGTCTGATTTCCACTGCTAACTCTCAAGGCAGATACACAAATGTCCTTGATCTTCCCAAGCGCCTGCAACATTGGATTTGAAGTTCCTGCAAGAATCAAATTATGGCAACAACATAACTCCATAGTTTTATTTAGTGATCAGAGGTCGAACCTGTAACTTCTGGATCCAAGATCATTGTGTTTGAATATTTGATGTCTGGAAATTCTTCTGATGTCAATAAAGAATCCCATGTATCTGAAGTAGCCTGTTTGGCTACATATGATCCTCTTTTTTGAATCTCAACAGTGGAAACTGCACTTCCTCTCTTTCTTGTTCTACCTCTTGGTGCCTTGGGAGGAACATATGGGGATGTTGCTGGAGAAGATGACTTCAAGAGGAGGCAAGAATTGACAGGATCGTCTTCGTGAGCAATCCGCAGAGAGTATTCACATATTTCCTGGATCTCTTTAAGTGCATTGTCCTTGGAGAATTCGTGTCCTTCTTGCAAAGCTCCAGTGGCACAGTGATATATCTTTTGTAAACTCTGTGTATGCTGGAATTAAGAAAGTGTTGAGAGAGTTAGGTGGGATGATGATAAAGTACGTAATTAAATAACGTTTTCTACCATTGTTTCCATTGCACCTCCAAAACCAACCTCTTGATATTCAGTATGTGGACGTGTGGCTGGATTTCCAATCAACAAACGAGTAATCTGTCGATACCAAACCATGTATGAATCATTTAGGTTCATTGGATGATCAGTGAAAGGTGCAGTTACAACACGGGCGTAGCGATCATTCCACATGTCGACGAATTCTCTGTGATGGTGAGCCCAATCGTAGTTGTGTCTACCACGTCGATCAGTCAAATGGATGTCTGGGATAGTGTCACAGGCTTCTGGGATGCTTTGTTGCTGTCCGAATTGGCGCAGGGCACGTTCAGGGTGATGAAACTCAATGACGTCGAAGCAGATAAGTGGAGAGACAGTCTGCCAAATCCTCCTTCCAGAAATGCAGTACTCTGGGAGGCTGGCTAAAACATCAGTAGGGTATGGTTCCCAAACAAACTAGCAGATGAAGAAAAGCATATTCAAGATTTAAAGAGATGCACAAGTCATTGAAATTGAAATTAGACAGCAAGCAAAAATAAATATGTTTCAAAGAACCTGGTCATCCTTCATATTGTCTAGCTGATCACGGTATACAACAAGAACGTGACTTCCAACGTTCTCCAGCTTGAAACGCACATTCCACCTGCATATCATGAATTCAAGTATCATCAGGTTGGGTTAAGCCAGCTGAATGTTCAACTGATTCGGTTTTAGTTCGAAAACATAAGATAAGAGTACCTAGAACCATATGGTGCAGCAGGTAAAGGGATATCTCCAGAAATTACATCTGGTGGTAGGTGCGGTTGAGGTGCCAGTCTTCCTGGACGGAGCAAGGGAATTCTCTCCCAGGCCCATATCTGATTGGTATTCATTCAGACCATTAGTGAATACTGTATACAAGAAAAATTTGGGATACTGCTTGCTTTATACCTGCAAAAGTACAAGTGGTCCACATATATCTGATGTCTCAGGTTTAGTTGCTCGGCATAAAGCACGGTATAAACAAGCAAGAACAGCACCACCCCAGCTTAACCGGCCTGCTTCGTCAAAATTCCTCAGTAAAGGCAAGTACATCAATTTCACCTTATTATTGGACATATCAGACAGCAACTGGCCCCCAAGCAACTGCAAAATATATGCTCTGGCATAAAACTGCACTGTTTCTTCTGATGCAGAATCTGGCAATGTTTTAAATCTCTCCTGTAGACATCGGATTTTAAGCCGGCCACGATCAAAATCCTCAGGTGGTGGTCTAAATCCCAATAACTCATGGCAAATCTCCTGCCATTCATCCATTGAACGATTGGTATCCACACCAGTAATAGGATCACCATCCACGGGGAGACCCCACAACACAGAAATATCCTGAAGAGTAACAGTGGCCTCACCGACTGACAAATGGAATGTATGTGTCTCTGGACGCCATCGTTCAACCAATGCTGTGACCAAAGCATGGTCCAGTCGCATCCTACCAGCCTTATAAACCCCATAGAAACCTGCCCTCAACATCATTCTCTGCACAGGGGGGTCTAGAGTTCCCAAGCGCCAAAACTGGCCATCACATCTCCTACAGGTCAGAGGTTCAAAGCTCTGACCATTCCATATATTAGTAGATCTATGGTGATCTTGTAATGTAAGCACAGAATTATCAATCGGTCCAGGATCCATGTAAACTAAGTTTCTGCAGCACAATAATACCATCATTACTTGAAAAATGAAGCTTTAAAGTTTCCTTTGCAATTTTTTACGTGTATTAAAACTTAGTTCCCGAGCATTAAATGACCAAAATAAAATTTGAGAAAATTCCAGAAGTTCGTGGCTACAGAAGATTTTTTCCAACAAACAAAAAAGAAACATAAAAAACGAAGAACCAGGTGAAAGAAAACAATCAATTCTCAAAATTAAATCCCTTAAAAAGAAAAACAGAACAAAGCTCATAAAAAGATAAGGTGCAACGCACAGAAAGTCTCCCGAAACAAAAATTGCACCCGTTTCTGCTCAGCAAACGTAGCCTTCTTGATGGCCACACTCTACTCCATTAAATTAACCAGCAAACCGATAATGTTAAGACAATTGAACTACAAATCACAACGACAATCTGCAGGAAATTCAGCTGCGATAGAAAAAGAAGAGAGAGGATGCATGCAAAATTCCAACGGCTAATGAAATCTACGAGACGAAATGCGAGCCTCAGCCATTAGAAACGCTTCAACGCTTTCTACCGACTACCAGTGCGCGTTTTGGGAGAAAAAGGCATTAGGGCATTTTCTTTGCAGAGGAAAATCCACTTCTTCAGTTTATTTACAAATTAGTACATGTACAATTTACTATTCATAATAGACCCTATACTTTCAATTATCACTATTTAAGCGCCCCTTCATTTTGACCAGTGAACCAATTATCCATTTTAAATAATACTACTTATGTTATATCATCTATTTTTTATACTTATACAATAGAAAAAAATAGAACTCGAGTTTTTCGATAGAAGCCTAAATTATTTATCTATTTTTTTTAAAAAAATAAATCCTTATACGCATATGAAAACATTGAAGTGGTATCATATTCCACAGCAAATTTTACTGTACAAGATAAATGAATATGTCATTGTAATAAGCTTAGGAAAAATAACAATTATAGCTAACATTATCTAAATGTATTATTTTTCATAATTTTCAGAAAACCGATCATTTAATTACCAAACAGTAACAACAAATAGCCATAATTATTAATACTTATATCTTCAATAATAAATAAATATTCAATAGGACGAGGAGCGTTTATTTCTCCAAAAAAAGCAACAAGAAAAACAAATAAAAAGGCACGCACAATGGCTGGAATTCATCATCATATTACAGAGAAGACAGATGCTATTACAGGATAGACGTAGAACAATAAAGTTTTAAAGAATCTCAATATTTCAGTTTGTGGGGGAAGAGAGAACCAACCTCTGCTGGAAGACTATCGGATATGATGATCCGATTAGCCGAACCCGAATCCTTCGCTAGCTTCGTGTATTGCAAGTAAAAGCCGATCCTGAAGACGATCTTTGGAAGAATACTCGGGAAGATCCAGTTGGTTGAAGCTGTTATAAGTTGGATAAAAAATCTTAAAAGAGGAGAGGAAATAGATAGAGTTGAATACTGTGAACAGAATATATTTTACCAAGTATGAGCAGAAGGAAGTCGTTCGGGAGCTCCATATGCTCTGTGAATCTGGAACTTTTGTGGACCTGATATTCCTTGAAGCGCCTTAAAACCCTCCAATGGAACCTGTAACACAAAAATGCCGCCAGCAAAACCAAATTTATCCACTGTTTCATGCACTAAATTGTATTCTCAAATAGAAAGCTAATGATGCAATAATTGTCCATCATGGTCATGTTTCGTACTGCATTTGTTTACTTGGACAAAATAGAGAGAATATATCAATATATTCAAGTTCAGATGAATCACCTTGGAGGTTCCTGTTACAAATTGTAGCAATCTGGCCATATCTTCCTTGTTGAACCCCTCAACGACCTCCCAAAACCACTGAACAACATTTGATGCAGAGGTATAGCCTGTGTACTCGGTGTTGGCCTTCAAATCCGCCACTGAAAACATACCAAGGTATTCAAAAAACTCAGGTGATTCAGGATAGATTGTAACTGTGATTATATTAACACTTACAATCAATTTCAGGAAGACCACTTATCAACAACTCCAGCTCTTTGTCATTAAAAATTGATATCAATTCCCGTGGTACTAGTTCATTAAAACCTTCAAGGAATGAATTTATTTGTGGGCGGATTGCATTTGTCAAAATATGATCAGCAACAAGGTCAACATATTCATGTTTCGTTTCTTCTGTCACTCTTGTGTTTCTTCCTCCCGGTTTAAGTTCATAGTCCGTAACCTTTTCACAAAAATAATGCAGAACCATGTGAAAAAATGTACACACTTCAAGAGGAACTAACGTCACAGTACCTCAGTTTTCTCATAAAGAATGTGCTTTTCCTCATCAGCATCCATACTGAATGTCAGATCAGGTATATCGCTAACATCATTCTGCAAAGGAAGATATGCCAATGATAAGGAATTTGAAGAATATATGGCAGTGCATATAAATTTTGTCTTTGTAATTTACCTCCAGCATCCATTTCAGGTTCTTATAATAATCGGGATCCACAGCCTCTATATCATGATAAGTCACCTTCACTCCAAGAATATGCTTGTAGAAGGAACGAGTAAAATAAACATCGAGGAGCTGTCCATCAAAAAGTGCCTTTGCAACCTACAAGTAGGAACATTACTGATATTTTAAAATAGCGGAGTTAACAAACAAATAACTTTAACGTTGCAGAATCATGTTGTCATTACCACGCGGCCAACAAATCTAAAATAAGAGAGGTGCTCAGTCTGATATACAGAATTTGGATTTGGCTGAAATGTGGCATTGTTTCCAACGGTAGAGAAAAGCAAAGCTCCTTTGTCAAAGATTACCCTTGATAGCACTTGATACCATTCCCTAGTCAAACCACCAGCATCAATACCCTCTTCACCATGAAAATGAACATTCAACCGGCCTTTCAGATCTTGGCTTGGTAGCATTCGAAGTTTGTTATAGGAATCCTCCAAAATATATGCCCGTCGAACACCAATACGAAGGGGGCCAGAAAGGTGTTGGTCATGCTGCTGCCGAATCCTAGATCGGAAATAAGCCCTTTTGTTATCAAAGTCAATAAGGCGAGGGGCTTTCAGCATCATAGAAAGTGATTTTTCCAATAATCCAGGATTCTGCCGCACAAAGACATTAAGTAAACGACGATGCTTTTCAGCAAAACGCAAGAATGTGACAGATCCCTCAAATCTTCTGTGACTATCCATGCCCTTACTAGTTGACATACTTGAACTCCCAACAGAATCTTTAACTTCCCTTGCCATCACTTCAGAGTGATCTTGCTGCATTACTGAAGTACTTGCTTGTAATTTTTCGCACAGAACAAAAAATGCCTCTAAGAAAGGTAAGAGTCTCTGTGTTCCAGGTGGGAGAGCAGGAGATGCTGAAGAGGAACCATGAATCGAATCACGGATGTTCACCATCGGTACAGCTGAAGAATGGAGATTTGGAGTCCATTCTGACTCCATAGCACTGATGCACTCACTTAGTTCCTTCCATAGTGGCTCCAAGGAAACATTTAACCTCCACATGGTAGTTCGTTCTTCTTGTTCTTCATCATTCATATTCTCCTTACCACTATCATTTTTTATTGCATGAATAGAGCTGAGAATCTGAAGAACTCGCAGCATAGCAGCCCCTGCCATTGATCCAGCACTCAACCCCAGCATGTTTGTATCCCGAAGAGTTATAAGTTCATCAACTGCTGAACTACTCAAAATCTGAGCCAGCGTTGAAAGCTCCAAAATGAAAAAATTTCGATGTGCAGCAGCAACAGAGGCAAGTTTCCTTAGGACATCCCCAGTCAATGTGTAGACTTTGTCCGAAAGCCTAGTTATTAGAGAAGGTAAAGCAAAAAAGTAAATATCTTTTGAGAATTACAACCACATGCTAGAAGAAATTAAGCAAACATTCAGTCTAAGATGAAAAACTACTAAGCAGTATGTAAATCCGGCAAACACCCAGTTAGAGCATAAAATATTACCCTTCATGTCCAAGAAGCCCACAGAGATTATGTAAATCTGATTGTGGCACACGCATGAAGACAGAAGTTGCTCTAGCGCCGTTTTGCCTTTCTGGTTTGGAGTCCAGGACACTAGAATCTTGGTCATTTTGATGAGATTCCTCTATGGAGTCATTAATACCTGTCTGATTTTCAGCCACATTTTCAGATGTAGTTTCTTGGTGAGACGATGTGTCTTCAGTCCTAGACTGATTTTCCACCTTTGATGCTGCTGCATACACAATTACTTGGAGTAGTCCCATCACCTTCAAATAAGATAAAGTGTGAGCAGAAGCAACTTCGATGATGCATTTACTACTACCGTTAAGAAATAAAAATGCATACCAGTTCAAGATGCACAGTACTACTTAAGAAAAGAGGTTGATTTAGAAGTTTCAGGAGTAGTATGAAAGGAACACCCTCATTCCCTGAGCTTTCAGAAGAGATAAGATGATGCTCAGTTTCCATGACTTTGTCCTTGCCCTTGTCATTTTTCCTTTCAGCATCGCTTGAACATTCCTGATTTTCTGGGCATTCAAAATGAAACAAGAGACTTGCAACACCATGGTGATTTGTTGCTAAGTAAGTCAATATCTCCAATGACCGCCGCAGAACTGATGGCGGAACACCTGAATAAAGAACAAAAACATGTTAAATTTTCATTTTATAATGAGAGCACACAGGAATATGAGGCGAACATACCATCGCACAACTGAGACCGTCCATAAACAACAGTAGACTGGCACCCATAAAGCCTCTGAGAATTCATTTTAGTAAGACAACCAACTGTAGCCATTGTCTCAGGCTTCATCATATCAAGGAGGAGCCTAAGAAGTATTGCTCTTGTATCATAGTGTGAGCACAAATTCAACAAAAGGCGCTGCAGTAGACCTTTCCCGAGAGGCTACAGGAAAAATATTGAGGGTGATAAATCTTGATGCATATTACTTAAATAGACTATAAACAGATAAGTAGAGCCAGAAAAAATAAATCAACTCAATAAATGACCAACACAGGTATCCTAGATCTCTCACTACCCTAAAATAGCATGGTTTGGGGATATGTCATCAGATATTCCCATATAAATAATTGTCAAAGTCACCTGTGCGAGTCTTAAAAGCCGGATTAATGCTTTTAATCCATTGGCATCCAAAAGGGGTTCCCCTTCAAGCTCTTTGACCTTGAAGTTCTCAGCAACAGAAGCCCTTCGACCAATGGTAATTCCTGCACCTCTATCCATCGCTGTCTGCCGGTCAAATCCTAACCTATTTCCCCGCCCATTAAGTCTCTGACGATTTCCAAACAAGCTGCGGGCATGATAATGACTCATCGCTCTATCTCTCAGCATTTGAGCTTCAGCAAGTAAAGGAGAAGGCAATGCAGACAACAGAGCCTCCGAAGAAGTCAAAAGCACCTATAAGACAAACCATTGGGTAACATGTATAATTTAAGATGTCATGTATATGATGATACCTCTTCACGTAGATCAGCCGGGAAAGTGGCAATAATTGAAGCATTATCCATGTCAACTGGCTGTCCTTCAGATTCGTGTGCAATCCTTTGTGCCCTTTGCTGGGCTAGAACTTCTGCTTGGATATCAGGAGGAAGAGCAGCCAAAAACTCTGGGTCAATGTCTTCTGCAACAGAAGGAGCATAAGGAACAGGCCTAGCTTGTTGTGAAGAAATCCCCTGAGATGGGGCTTGTTGTGAAGCAAGAACTTCAGCTCTCAGATCTTCAGGAAGTGCCTCCAAAAATGTTGGATCTATACCATTTTCATCGGATGCCTCGTTATTATAACCAGTCTCGTCTTCCTGGACAGCTTCTTGGGCAACCATCCTATTTTGATGCAACGATGCCTCCACTGAAACAGACAATCCTGTACCCAAGGGATCTCCTTCCACATCAGTAACATTCATCTCAACATCACTGGAACCTGGAAAATATGTAGCAAGATAATCAGTAAACATTGACATTTCAAATTCAAAAAAATCAATTAATGGTGTGAAATAACCGATTATCTCAACCTGAGAATCCTTCAGGGTACTCCTGTATGGATGTTCTATTCCTCTCTGAGGGGACGCTATCCTGAGAAAATGAAGCAGGCAACGTCTGAGAAGGCTGACTATCAACTCTGTTTCCATCCCCAGTTTCCATGATATCATTGCCGATCTCACGTTGCACCTCCCTTGCATGTTGGGACTCGCTGAATATCCCAGGATCCACCGGTGGGACCAATTCATGGGGCATTTCCATTTCTGCTTGCTCAATGTTTTCAAGAACATTATCAATTCCCACAGTAATATGGCTTTCGGAGCCCGTGGTAGGAAGCCCCACCTGATTTTCTGGTAAACCGAGGTTCTGTGGAACCCTCTCAGCAGGCACAATATCACTCAATTGAGAAATGAATTGCTCTTCAACTGCCTGTGCGATTGCAGCAGCTTGGACACCACCTTGGGGCTGGCCATCATCAGTCCATCGACCATCACCAGGCCCTCTTCGACCTGATCCACGCAAAGACTCTAAACCAACAGAGAAATCAGCTAGTTGGTGAGGTGCAGAAATACCCAGCCGACCACCAAATGGATTAGTTGTTGCTCTGTCATAAGGAAGAATGGCAGCATCTAACATATAAAAATGAGCTATGTCAAGGTTACCAGCAGCAACACTCTCTGGATCCCTAGAAGAATTCCCAGCAGATGACCAAAGAGAAACCAAATCACCAGTGTTTGATGGTCGTAATAGAAGAGGATGTTGAAGACTATTTCCTTCCGAGGCAGGCCTCTCATAGGATGTTCTATTAGCCTGCCGACGTCGCTCAAAACCAAAAGATCTACGAATTCCAAAGAAATCATCAACATTTACACCTTCAAAGGCTTCTGCTGACAGGTCAATAAGACCTCCCCCAGTTCCCGGCTGACCAAGCACCTGCAAATGATCTAACCCATCAAGGGCTTCCCTCCATCTCACCTCAATGACACGATTTTCATGAAAATCATCATCCTCCTCATCAAAGATATCATCATTGTATTCATCTCCCATGCCAGCATCATCATGGTCCTCAACATCTGTATCAGCCAAGGACATTAGACCGGTGCCATCTTCAGCAATATCTTCATCCTCATCTTCTCCATCTTCATCATCCTCACCATCGTCACCCATATCATCATCTTCTTCATTCATATCGTCATCTACTCTGTTTTCTACGTGAAAAGTCATCTCAATTTGCTCAGTGCTAGCAAACGTACCACTTTCTTCCATAACATCACGCATATAATCCACCCCAAGGTTATCGGGAGAAGGATCTTCATCAATCCTCATCTCTTGCTCTACTGAATGGTTTGTAATTGCATGCTGATCACCTTCACTATGATAGACATCTTGAGGTTCTGATTCTGAGCCAACGATCATGCCAACTCGGTGTTCAGAGCTTCTAATTTCAGAAGGCAATAAATTCTCAGAAGCTGTGATGCCAGCAATCTCTGCATCAGACCTTCCAGCTGATTCACTTGTCTTTTTCTTATTCAGAATGTCAGGTCTGGCGACTTCTTCACTAGTATTGGCAGCCCTTGAAAGACTCTCCATGGATTTCACTATGAGGTTCACAACTTTTGGAGCATCAGGATGATCCAAGTCAATCACTCGGACAATGTCAGAGAGGCAATGGAAAATACCTCCATCTATCATGCTTTTAGCGATGTCAGGAGAGCACCCAGATCCTGGTAAGGTGTTAGAAGAAGAATTCTTCGACAAAATGGAGTATATCAAATCAATAAAAGCATGGACTTTTTTATCAGGTAATAAAATGCTGGCAGATGAATTTCCTTCGGAATTCGTAAACAAAGACAAAGCTTTCACAAGTTCATTCACCACCCGTCTCCTTCCTTCACTAGAGCGACCAGCCAATACAACCAAAAACCATGAAGCCTTTTCAGAGAGTTTGTCTTTCCACTCATCAGGTCCAGCAGACTTGTCAGTTGATAGTGGAAGGAGGCGATGTAAAACATGGTGAACTATGCCACCCTGTCCAGAGAGTTCAACATTACTAGAACCACGCTGCTGACATAGTTCCAAATCCCGTCTCAAAATAACTCCAACAAATTGAACATACATAAGTAAGATATCACTCAACAGCTTCAGAACAAATGTCACTCTAGCCAGAGATTCAGATTTATGTAATAAATTGTCTGGACCTGTTATTGTTTCACCGACCTTTGCTTTACCTTTCATTTTACTACTCGGTTCATCAACTTCCATAGCATTTGAATGCTCAATCAAGACACTTTCACTATTTGAGGGATACGCCAAAATGATCTCAAGAAGATAATCAATCACCTGGGTAAGATACGCTGATATCTTTTTATGGCCCTTGGAAGACTTGACAGACCCATCATGAACCTTGCTTTCACTTATACGTACACAGTCATTAGCAGATACACAAGCCTCAACTCCAGAAACTTTCAACTTCTCTTTGTCTTTCTCCTTATCTTTAGACAGCATGATAAAGACTCTTCCTCCTGATGATTCTATCTGGCAAACCGCAGCAACAGCTTTCATGAAAACTTCTGGATCCCTTGAGATAACAGGTGCCATTGATGTCAGAAATGTCCTAACTGATATGCGTCCACCATGCCTATTGCCACTAAGAGATTGTCTAATCTCCAATTCCATAGCTGCCTGCAATGTCTGAGGATCTTCAAGAAGATGTCTAACAATAGCAGAAGCCAGGGTATCATAACCTGGAAAGAAACAACTTCTGGGGAGGCTAAAAATGGCAGCCATTCCTCCACTTTCAAGGAATTGCACAGCCAGCGCATGTGATTTGGTCAAGCGAGCACATAACTGAAGAACAGCCTGCATAGTCATTGAAGGTACATGCCTTTTGATGAGCTCACAAGCTATTGCAAGTACTTTACGACTCTCCTCCATTTTCAAACAACCTGTTGGCTTTCCCAGGATACTTACAAAAACAGAGGAATCTTTGACAACATTACTGCTATCCTTGTCCATCTTATCTGTGATGCATTTTTGCTCAACATCTAAAGATGGAACTGGGTTTCCTGTTGCACTAGACAAAGATCCAGGTACTGTACTCTCATCGGTATCACCAGGTATCTTGGGACTGGGCTGCACCAAATTATCCAGAATAAGAAGCAATGTGGTGATGAATTTAGGGATAACAATATCATGTGAAGTCTCAAAACGAGATGTGAAATTTTCCAATATATCAGTAATCAAGACAATCCCATTTTGTGTAGCAACTTCCCGGGTGCTTGCATCCTCTGCCAGAAGCAATGCTAATACATGTGATATCATACCCAGAGCAGAGTTATCATTGGGTAAGTCAAGTGGGCAAAGCTTTAACTGCTGAACAAGATAAGCAATTACTTTAACACGATCCTCCCCTTTGTTCCGGCTGCAAAGAGTCCTGAACAAATCTGTCAATGAAAAAACTATCGAATCACTGCTCTGAAATAACTTCATAGCAACACCAAGTATACTGTCAGCTGGAGGAGGCTTGGAGGGACCATCTTCAGTTTGAATATCAGCAGACTTTTCAGGACAATCAGCCTTAATGTTTTCTGCTGAACTTCCTAGAGACAACGCCAATGCACGAGCCAACTCATCATCTTCCTGCACAGGATCTTCATTACGGCTAAATAGCCATTCCATTGCCATTTCAACACTGTTTGTTTCAACTCTTCTCAGCGCCTCTTCAGCTCTAGCCCTTGAGAAACCCATCTCGACAATGGTGGCAACAGTCGTTTCATCAGGGGGTGGAGGAACATATTTCTGGTTTGTAGATCCAGGTAATCCATTACGAGTTTGCTTCGAATCAAATACACCATTATACACATGAGTTACCAATGAAATGATGGAACAAACAAAATTAGGACTGCAATTCGGAAACATTGGGTGGTTCCAAATTGGGAGTACGACATCCAGAACTTGGGATTGTAGCATGCGGACAAATGCTTCAGGATCTCTAGGAACAGGAAATAAACCAATGGACAGACCAACTGCAACAGGCTGAACAAGTAGCTGTGCTTGAGATGTCGAGGTTGATGACAGTATTAAACTAGAATTCACAAAATATTCCAGCTCCCGAGAATGAATCTGCAATGTGTCAAGAAGCCATGAACTATGAGATTGATTCATAACCCCCCCACCTTTGTCATTATCAGAAACAGATGTGGACATAGCACAAGGGACAGTCCATAGCAACTGACTTGTTGCTTCAAATGTTGTAAGAAGCTCCTTGAAAGTTCCATGGACATAGAAATGGTTAATCATAGCATTGTAACAAGTACGCCGCCTACTATCAAATGTGAGACCCACCATATCTTCAACAACTTTACCAAGATATCGACATTTAACGGTAAGAACATCTACAGTAAAAAACCCAGTATATCCTGGAAAACCAAGGGCATCAACAAAAACTTTTGCTAATGCTGCTCCAATACTTTTTGAAGCCACATTTAAAGAACCAGCTTCAGTCCTTCGGCGATTGGGTGATGTAAAACCTTTCACTAGAGCAGTCATAAAAGCACGGATGGTGGACGCAAGCTTGTTAACATTTTCTAAAACCAGCATTTCAGGTGTTATTTTCTTTGCTCCATGAGAGGAAGTCTCCGAACTATTTACTCCTGTTTCTGAATCAACATGTAAAGCTTCTAAATGCCTTCCAGTTCTGCCACTTCGCAGGCGAGCCAAGCTATGTCGATTTTGGCGTCTAAAGCCTTCACTAGAACGAACAACAGATACAAAATCACGTTCAATCCCCCATGGTGAATGTGAACTATTTCTTGTAGATATCGGATTCATGTACCTAATGGAAGGAGTAATGACATCATCATCACTCTCCCTTCCGGCACTGGTAGATGGACCTGTATCACCATTTTCAGTCTCGACATCACCATTTTGCCTTTCATCAGTTTTTAACTCACAGCACATAGAAACCTGCCAAAGGATCTCTTTGTAAACCTTACCCAAATCTTTCAATATATCTGCATCTGAAGAACCCAGTTCAGATACAATGGTTGTAGTCCCTTTCAGCAAAGAAATACACAGAGACAGAACACCTTCTAAACTAGAGAGGCATCTCAAGATCTTTAATCTAACAGGACAATCAACTTGCCCAAGTGGGGCTCCCCTAATCGACGTCAATATTTCCTCCGTCGACTTCAGATTATCCCTAAAAAAGGAGCATAATGCACGAGCAAGAGAAGCAGAATGCTGAGGGGAGAAATTCTTAAAAGAGACAGCTATGCTTTGTCCAAGAGAAACCGAGTGAGGCATGAGAGGCAAAGTGAACAATTGCAAGACAGACTCAATCCCCTTCTTCTCAACAAAAATCCGACAAGTATCAGAGTTTTGGAGAATTGTTTCAAGAAGACGGGCAGAATTGCTAATACATACAGGTAAAAATGATTCTACGTTCATCAATGATGTATCCATGACAGAATCAGTCGATTGTTCACCACTCACAGATCTGGATGAGTATCTATCATCTATTGAGAGCACATCTCTATCCTCGGACTCTGTTTCCATAGGAACAGGCTGAGAGCAGCTAGGTGAATCCAGTGTAGAAGCAGATTCAAGTCCTGACCCAATTTTGGCCATCGTAGTCAGTATTTCGATCAGCATATCAACACCAGGACCACGCAAGGAAGAGGCATGCCTCATAAGTTCATCCAGTCCACTGGACAAGGAACCAGAAGTATCAGCAGCAAGGGCTCTCAAGTACTGTTTGGAAGTAAAAACTTTTACAAAGCATCTTAGAGCATTGCGATCTCGAACAGCTTGAAGACCACTGTTATTCAAACACAATGCATCAAGGCATTGAGGTATGCAAGAAATTGCCTCAGCAGAACAAAGAACACCATCCATTATTGCATCTAGAAATGCTGAGGGAAGACCTGCAGTTTCCAAGACAGTAAAGCAGGTGGGATCTTTGTGAATTAAATCACTCATCACGGTAGCTGCAAGAGAAAAGACACCTCCACCAAAATCTTTTGCCCTTCTAAATATTTTGCACAAACAGTGAGGCAATAAACTCTCCTCACTGCCATATACACGAGCTGTAGTTCCAGGAGCATATGTACCAAGTGATATGGCACGCAGCAATGCTTTCATCAACAAACGGTGGTGATAAGAAACTAATGCTTCAGAATAAAGAGGATGCATACTATCAAGTTCAGCAGCAGTTTCTGTCACTCCTGGAGAAGAACCATCTTCCACATTATCATGGTCAATTTCCGTTCGACTATGCTTGAATCCACTTTCAACATGTGAAACTTCTACCATTAAACGTTCTATGGTATCATCAAGACCACCAAGATCACGAAAAAGTGCAGCAGCTGGGTTGCTGTAGTCCATGAAGGCTTCCAGGACATGGACAGCTGTACTGACCAAATGCAAATGCTGAGGATCTGTGTCTTTCAGAAGAGGTAGCAGCATTGGTATAAAACCTGCTTCACGCATGGCTGAACAACCTGATGATGACGAAACCAAGACAGTAACAAGAGACAGCAAAGCCTCAGCAAAAACTACGCACCACTTTGATGAATTATTAACAACAGATCCTATGGCCTTCTGCATAAGGCTCGATATAATGCCTCGATGCCCCCCGGATGTAACAGCAGTCAGTACAGTGGGTTGACGTGACCTATCTTGGCAAAGAGCAACCAAGGAAAGAAGACTTAGTATACGAATCTTTTCAGGAACAGCATCTTCATAGCTCAACATAGCAACCAATTCATTTATGAACTCTGGCTCAGCATTGAAGAAAGAAACCAGGTCATCAGTATCACTACAAGCCTGGACAAGAACAATGAAAGCGCACAGACGAATACAGGTATACTGCTGCCGTGCATCAATGGAGCCAAAAGCCCTAGCAAACCGCAACCTTGTGAAAAGAGAGAATCTCAAATTCTGCGGAACTTTATGTTCAAGAACCAACATATTAAGAAGTTCAAGATCAGTCTCCACTCTTTTATTCACATCAGCCATGTGAATAACCTGTAAACCTCCGGCTGGATGTTCAACTGCCAGGGGTTCATTAGAAGATTCACTGACTGCATAAAACTCAAAATGAAGAGTGCTACCCAGCTGAAGCCCAATAGGATCAGGCCCAGTTCGCAAGGCACATGATATCAAGCCAAGACCTTCTTCTTTCCCACCCCAACCTTGGGCAAGAGCAAACAATCTTGCATTGAGAGAAGCATCCATGGTAATATATTTTCCAATTGATTTTTTCAAAAAAGCAGCCAATGTCTGAAGGCAGGCCTCAACAATATTAGCATCAGTGGATGCAAGCAGCGATGATAAGTGATTCTGCACCAATATCAAATTTCATCTAAGTAAGAAACCTTCATAACACAATCATGAAACATTTCAAAATTCCACTCATTTTTAGCATAGCTGTATATCAAAATTGCAAAAAATAATTTGTAAAAACGACATACCTCATAAGAACTATAGAAATGCTTATTAGTACAATTTTCCAATATAACTCGTATAACACGAAGAATCTGCAGTACAGCATCCCTCGGGAAAGGAGGGTCTGATACCAATAACTGGTCATCAAGCTGCAAGTCCTTCCTTGGTTTAATAAAAGCCTCAAAAAAGGTGTCGAAATGATTAAACAGATCGACCCAGTGATGGAAATCACCCTATATTAAAGAACATTAGTGTCAAAGTCAGAAAAAAATTCAGAATAAACCGAAAGTAATTAATTCACCTTATCAAACTCCCAAGAAAACCCTTTCAGTGGCTCTTCTATTTTCTCAAGTGGAGTGGTAGTAACATTGTTAATGAACGATTTGATCTTTGGAGGCTGAAATGCATGAGAATGATTCAATATCTCCAAGTCGTGCAGTACTCAACTTTTAATTGCCAACATAAACAAAATTTCTTGATTTTTTGGGATCAAATTATGTACGTAAAATAAACTACTATAAATAAACACTAGATGTTTGAGCCACTCCATGTAGTCATGACAAACTCAGCAGCAAGCAATAGACTATTATTGGACAAAAAAGTATGAAAAGATTAATGCTTACAAGTAGGTAGGCCAATTTAAAACTATGATAGTGGGTTGATAAAGCAGTTTCCCCTATTGAACACGATAAATAAACCTCCTTTAAACTTAATAAAAAATGGAAAATCTTCCGAATTCAATCCAATTTAGGTAAAACGCATCTGAATAAAAACTGATTACATTGGACCTGAACCTCCAATGCCCAACCCCCAACACCCAAAGATACGAGATTAAAAAAATCAACCAGGAGAAGCATCGTCATCAAAGAATTCCAGAAACAAATAAAATTAGAAGGCAGTAATAAATGAATTCCACAAACCACTTCCAGTGCCCTCCGTCGCTTCATCCTCATCTCTAGAGATCAAACTAAAGCGACCATTTCTAGATTCAACGAGCAGAGGGAAATAAATCTATCAGTGAATTCGTACCTACACAAACATCCAAAAAAACAATAAAACTGTAAAAAAATTCCAAGATTCATGACAGTATCAAATAAGGAATCATACGAACCGCCAAATTCCGATGGAATTTCGAAGATTATAAATAATCCGATCAACACTGTGGATGAATGATATTTACAAGCAGTACACGAAAATCGCCAGTATCTAGGGTTTTCGTGAGAAATTTTCAAAGCGATTTTGTGAGTTTGCGACGGCAAGAAACCGAATAAATGAGGCTCAGGGAAATTGAAAAATACTAAGACGGTGAATTAACGATTTATATTTAGGGCCCAAGCCCCAAAGGATAAAATAGTAATATTCATCACATAAATCCGTATGACCATGAACGGCATGAAGTAAAATATTAAATATCACTAGGACTAGGTTGTAATACGTGCCTTCCTAAAAAGGATTAAATTACCAAATATTATATTATCAATTATTCGTTTTCCATTTATAAATTTTATTTATATTTAAAACTTAAATTTAATCATTCTCCATTTTCTAATAAAAAATTCAAGCATCATTTATTAGGTTCAACCTAGTCCATCATCCTTAAAAAACGTCTCTATGAGATACACATTGCAAACAATAATAATGATAATTAGAAATTGTAATTCGAGGAATTTTATAATTTACGAGTTAAGCTACGTTTTGATATGTACATTGTTGGGGGCTTGATTATAGTGTTAATTCGGAACTCTATTATATCTATTGTAATTCTTTTTTAGGGGTATCAATTATCACGCGATTATGAAACGATGACTGTTTATTGAATCAAATTTTATATTTTGTTGTTGTGAAAATAACTTAGATTTGAATGCAAAGAGGAGAAACATGAATTTTTATATGGAAAACCTTAAAATAATATGAAAAAACTACATTGTCAATAAAATATACTGATACGAGAGAATTAACAAAGAGAAATATAGAGCTTAGAGATAAAAAATATGAAACCAATAAATATATAGAGAGCGTTTTTCCTTCAATTTACTTAAGACTCACGTGCCCCGTTGATCCCATCATGACCGCCCTAAATCCACAATGACCGAGCCTCTATATAGTCCACAACCCTGACTCGATCAAACGCAAAGATCGCTCCATGATTTGGAAGATTTCTCTTTCATTATTTAGTATTCATGAATCGTACCTCATCCTGGGTCAAATTCATCAATCTTGTGTTGCAGTGTGTCTTAGCCTCATCAGATAGAGTTGTTATTCGATCCGAACCAACCGAACGAGCTGTGTTCATGTTCGTTCATATTTTCATTCGAACGTGTTCATGTTCGTTCATATTTTATTCGAACGTGAAAATATGTTCGAACATTGTTCAAATTATTAAGTGAATGTTTATGTTCGTTCGAATAGCTTGTTCGAACATTGTTCGTACAATTTTTTCGAACTTGTTTGTACTATTTGTGCGAAATTCATCCAAAGAGTTCTTTATGTTATAACTCATCCCAATTTTCTATATAAATTAGTTTATCATAAAAAACAATGATTTCATCCAAATGGTTCAATGACGGCGATGAACATTCATCTTATTCCATATTTGACATTTTGAGAGCTTTGTATAATATGAAATGTCTTCTCTTTTCAGTATTTTAAATTCAATGAAGAATTGAGAAGTAATTCACAGCCGTCATTAGAGTTAAAAAGTGAAAATTATGGTTTTGTAAAGTTTTTTAAACTTAAATACTGTAATAATATATTATAATAAAAATTAATTTAAATAATATATTTGTTCACGAACGTTTACATTTGTTCACGAAAATGTTCATGTTCGTTCAAATTATAAACGAACACAAAATAATGTTCGAACTGTTAAGTGTGGAGATCGGTATTAGTATCGATCAGTAACACTTGGATGATGATCGGCAATGTGGTTGATCGGGGCACACATGGAAGACGGGATGGTCGGTATTGGTACCGATCGGTCGAAGACCGAAGTACGCAATACCGAATGTAACAAAGAGGACCGAAGCAATCGGTAGATGACCGATGGCACGTGACCCGAAGATATGAGATGGAGGCAATCGGTCGAGGACTGAACTGAGATATTGTGGGGCTCATTAGTCAAAGATATCGGCAGTTATGGAAAGAGATATTGAAGGAAATAATATCATATCAAATCAGTATATATAGACGCATATATATAATTTGATTATGGATAATCATATATGGAGATATGATCAAATATTAGGAATATTTGTTTGTTACCTTAATATCTCAACCACCTTATCTATATAAAGAGGTCTTAGGGTTCATTGTTATGTACTTCAATACTCTTGTATTCCGAGTNCATGGAAGTTGAGCCCCCGGTATATCGGACCATACGAGGTGGAACGAAGGATCGGAAACCTAGCATATCAGCTGAAGCTTCCAGAGGAAATGGGGGGGATACACAACGTGTTCCATGTATCCCAACTAAGAAAGAGGGTGACTGAAAGAATTCAAGAATGTGTGGGGGAACCCATAGAGATAACCCCAGAGCTAACGTACGAGGAAGTCCCAGTAAAGATCCTAGGCAGTGAGGAAAGAAGACTCCGAAACAAACAAATCCCCATGGTGAAAGTACAATGGTCCAATCAAGGAGAGAGGGAAGCTACATGGGAAACGGAACGAGAGATTAGGCAGAGAGCGCCGGAGTTGATGGAGGATTGGTACGCACGAGTTTCGGGACGAAACTCAAAATGAGTGGGGAAGGATGTAATAGCCAGGAAAAAGGTATGATGTAGCAAATAGAAGGGAGTGTAGCGGTAAAGTCTAGACAGTGAATAACGAGGGATACGGGAACAAAAGAACGTAAAAGGAAACAAAAAATAGAAAAGTAAAGAAAAAGATAAAGGAGGGGTCAAAAAGCAAAGAAAGGAGGGGTTAAAGTGTGAATTAGAAAAGTTAGGATGTCTATAAACAGGGGTGAGGAGGCCCAAAAACGAGTTAATTATCATTAAGACACGAAAATTCGAAAATTGCAGCGAAGAAGGAAAATTATCGCGAAAATTTGGTAGTGCAAAATTGTCGCGGATTTTTACGTGTGGAAAATTATCGTGGATTTTCGGCCTGGCAAGTATTGTCGCGGAAATAAGGATGAACAACATTGTCGCAGAAATTTACGAAGTGTAAAATTGTCGTGGATTTCCAGTTATAGCATAAATTATCGCGGATTTGTGCAGAGCATGAAATTGTCGCGGATTTCATCCCCAGTGTAGAATTGTCGCGGAATATTTGTTTGTTACCTTAATATCTCAACCACCTCATCTATATAAAGGGGTCTTAGGGTTCATTGTTATATACTTCAATACTCTTGTATTCCGGATTTTCTCTTCGTGTGTGTGTGTTGTAATCTTCTCAAGTGATAGTGAATTTGGCCGTTTCCGCCGGTCACGTGGTTTTTTCCCTTTCCGGGTTTCCACGTTAATTTCTTGTGTCGTTGTTTTCTCTTTGCTTTAATTCTCGGGTTCTACTTAATCTATCGAGATTGTTCGCACACGTGTTCGATCCCCAACAATTGGTGGTGGTTGTGGGGTAGTAGTGGTGCAATCGGCGATGGGTGACGATAAGGGAAGCCTAAGGATGTTTGACGGATCTGATTTTGCCTATTGGAAAATGCAAATCCGCAATATCCTTTATCGGAATGATCTAGGAGAAGCATTGGAAGAAAAGAAGTCGACAAAGATGGAGGATGCGGATTGGCAGAAATTGGATCGCAAGGCGTTGGCGATCGTTCAACTATCTTTGTCGAAGAAGGAGGCGTTTAACTACAACAAACATACGACGACTCACGGTATGATGAAGGCGCTGTCCGATTTGTACGAGCGGCCTTCATCGACAAATCGTGTGCTCTTGATACGGCAGTTGTATACCATGACGATGGAAGAGGGTGCCTCGGTTACAGAACATCTGAATGATTTATGCAATCTTACAGGCCAGTTGTTGCTGGCTGGACATGTCATGGATAATGACACGCAGGCCGTTGCCGTTCTTGGTACCATGCTCGAAAGCTGGTCAACTACGGTTGATATTATCAGTAGTCAACCTGGGAAACTCAATTTCGATGATGTGCGGGTTCGACTCATCAGTGAAGAATTGAGATTGAAGCATAAGGGAGATACCAAAAGTAATGCATTGGTGGCAGATTCTTCCAGGGGTTGGAAGAATAACCCAGGGCAGAATGGCGAGAGCAGGGCCCGATCGAGGAATCGGGGAAAGTCAAAGAATCAGGGGGATCCCGATTGCTGGAATTGTGGGAAGAATGGACACTTCCGTAGGGAATGCAAAGAGCCGAAGAAGGAGGAGAATTCAGCATCGGTAGCGGCTGAATCTGACGATACACTTGTACTCTGTCTCGAGAATCCAGTGGAGTCATGGGTGGTTGACTCAGGTGCATCCTTTCACTCCTGTTTTAACAAGAAGTTGTTTAAGTCTTTCAAAGCAGAGATTTTCGGGAAGGTTTATCTTGCCGATGGGAAGTTCTTGGAGATCACAGGTCGGGGTGATATACCGATTCGATCCTCAAATGGTTACTGTTGGACCTTGGAGGATGTGATGTATATACCCAAGCTGAGTAAGAACCTGATATCGGTCGGACAGTTGGATTCCAAGGGGTACCAAACGTCTTTCGGGAGCGGTCGGTGGAGAGTGACCAAATGGGCTTTGGTCATTGCTAAAGGAATCAAGTCGGGAACTCTGTACATGGAGAAACTGATCGGGCCAGATGGGGACCGATCCACTCTCACTACACTAGAGACCGATCGGTCCCATGGCGACCGATCCACGGAGGACCGAAGGAGGTTGCTTAAGATATGGCACGATCGCCTTGGCCACATGAGTGAGAAGGGCATGAAGATCATGACCTGGAAAGACTTATTGCCGACCTTTGAGAACAAAGAGGTTGGGTTCTGTGAGGATTGTGTGATTGGCAAGCAGAGGAGAGTAACCTTTACGAAGGTGAAGCGGGATCGGAAAACCAGCAAGCTGTAACTCGTACATACCGATGTGTGGGGTATGGCACCAGTCGAGTCCTTTTGAGGCTCGAAGTACTACGTCACCTTCATTGACGACTGTACCCGTAAGGTATGAGTCTATTTTCTAAAGAGGAAAATCTGATGTATTCCAGACATTCAAAAGGTGGAAAGCAGAGGTGGAGCTCGAGGCTAGAACCAAGTTGAAGTGTCTGAAATCAGACAATGGGGGTAAGTATGACGTGAAGGAGTTAAGAGGTTACTATTTGGCGAACAGTATTATGCTTGAGAGATCGGTTCATAAGAAGCCGAGGCAGAATGAAGACATGGCGACAGATGACAATGTCGAAGAAGTCACTATTGTGTTGTGGCGATCAACCAGGGAGAGGAGATCACTTGATCGGTATACTCCTGCAATGTTTCATACATTGTTGACTGAAGATGACGAGCTACAGAATTTCCGATAGGCTGTTGAGCCTCGTGAGCAGGAAAAGTGGGAGCTTGACATGGACGACGAAATGACGTCCTTGTCGAAGAACAAGACTTGGGTCTTGTTGACTGCCTAAGGGACATCGGATCTTCCTTAATTGGGTCTTCAGATGTCGATGGGTCCAAGAGTTACGAGACAAGATTTATAGTCGAAGGATTCTTGCTGAAGCGAACAGACTATTCCAAGGTACTCTCACCGGTCGACCATTTGGGTGATTGAGTAAAGTGGCTGCAGAGAATCTCCAACCTTGGCGGATGGATGGGAAGACTGTCTTCTTCTATGGAATTTAGAGGAAGAAATGCACACCCGAGTGGTTTTAAGGTGCATGGAAATCTTGTGGTGACTGGAAAGAGCTTGTATTGAAACAAATTTATCGGCAGTGGTTCTGACTCCCTAAAGACCGAACGGGGACTCAAGAGAAATGAATCAGACATTAGTTGTTATCTCCGAATAGGCAAAGGTACATACATAATCCTTCTAATGTATGTTGGTGACATGTTGTTCACAGAGGGTGACATGGAGGAGATAAAACAAGTCAAGTGGGAGTACACTTCTCTTGTCCGAAGCATTGGAGATGAAGGATCTGGGACCGGTCAATAATCTCGGAATGAGGTTCGCGAGAGAAGGGTACACTTCTCTTGTCCCATGATAATAAAAGTGATTGATCGATATCAAGTGGGAGACTTGAAGGTTACTAAAACACCTTTGAGAGCACACATGAAACTTTCAAAGGAGCAGGCGCCGATGACCGACTAGGAGGCCGAAGAGATGAAGAATGTGCCCTACTCTTCAGCGGTCGGGAGTTTGATGTATGCAATGGTCTGTACGAGACCTGATATTGCACATGGAGTGGGAGTCGTGAGTAGGTTCATGTCGAACCCTGGGAAAGAGCATTGGGAAGCATTGTTGTGGTTGCTCCGATACCTCAAAGGGACATCAGGGCGGGAGTTGTGTTTTAGAAGGGGACCGATCGAACTAACAGGGTACGTGGACGCCGACCTTGGAGGATATCTGGACCATCGGAAGAGTACATCGGGGTATGTATTTACTGTTGGCGGTACAACTGTTAGTTGGAAGTCGAAGTTGCAAAAGTGTGCATCACTTTCCTCCACTAAGGCATAGTATGTTGTGATTTCGGATGCAGAAAATGAGATGGTGTGGCTCCAGAATTTTCTGATGGAGAACGGTAAAGGGACCGATCTGCGGACTTTGTACAGTGACAGTCAGAGTGCCATTTGTTTGGCGAAGAACCCGATATTTCATGCTAGGACGAAGCACATTGAGTTGAAGTATCACTATATTAGGGATTTTCTCAAGAGAAAGGCGCTTCAGTTGATGAATATCAAAGGTACTGAAAATCTGGCAGACATTTTGACGAAGGGAGTCACTGTGGCGAAGCTAGAGCTATGCGTAGCTCTACTTGGTCTCACCAAGTGAGTTGGTGAGGGGGAACTATCAAGAGAAGATGCATTATCGATCTCCAAGTGGGAGATTGTTAAGTGTGGAGATCGGTATTGGTATCGATCGGTAACACTTGAATGACGATCGGCAATGTGATCGATCGGGGCACACATGGAAGACGGGATGGTTGGTATTGGTACCGATCGGTCGAAGATCGAAGTACGCAATACCGAATGTAACAAAGAGGACCGAAGCAATCGGTAGATGACCGATGGCACGTGACCCGAAGATATGAGATGGAGGCAATCGGTCGAGGACCGAACTGAGATATGGTGGGGCTCATTAGTCAAAGATATCGGGAGTTATGGAAAGAGATATTGAAGGAAATAATATCATATCAAATCAGTATATATGGACGCATATATATAATTTGATTATGGATAATCATATATGAAGATATGATCAAATATTAGGAATATTTGTCTGTTACCTTAATATCTCAACCACCTCATCTATGTAAAGGGGTCTTAGGGTTCATTGTTATGTACTTCAATACTCTTGTATTCCGAGTTTTCCTCTTCGTGTGTGTGTGTTGTAATTTTCTCAAGTGATACTGAATTTGACCGTTTCCGCCGGTCACGTGGTTTTTTTCCCTTTCCGGGTTTCCACGTTAATTTCTTGTGTCGTTGTTTTCTTTTTACTTTAATTCTCGGGTTCTACTTAATCTATCGAGATTGTTCGCACACGTGTTCAATCCCCAACACGAGCAATGTTCATATTTTTATTCGAACAAGCGAACACGATCACATACGAATCGAATATATTGTTCATGAGCTGTTAGGATCGTGTAACATCTCTATCATCAGATACATTGTTTGAGTGAATATGTTCTTATTAGATATCATCTTTATTCAAAGATAAAAAGGACATCTTCCTTTTTTGCCCCACGTGATCTCTGCATGTTTTTAATATTGTTATTACCTTATATATAATATAACCTTATAATTATATAATAAATTCATACTATTTTACCCTGTTGTTGTGGACGTTAAACGTTGAAATATAGAGAACATGAAATGAATAACGTTTATTCAAAAGTTTCAAAAATACCCGTTAATTAAAAATAAAAAAATGTGTTAATATTAAAATTATTGAAATACCATAAAAAAATGCATATATTAATACTTAAATATTAAAAAAGATAGATAAATGGAATAAAACAGGAATATAAATACAAAATTCATGAAAAACATTATTTTTATTAATAAATAATGGTTTTTGGATTTTTAATAAAATACGATTTTACTAGATAAATCATAAAACACACTCGTGTCTTTAATCATTAAAACGTTAATAAATTTATTAAAACATTTTTATGCCTTCGAAATTTAACAAATTAAATTAAGCAGTTATAAATAATATGCGATGGATGGAAGGTATTAAAATCCACATCAATTAATTATAAAATTCATAATATATAAAAAATTTCAAATAATGAATAATCATCTATACTGTTATAAATAAAACGATTCGAAAAATGTGGAATAACATAGATACTAATCTATGATCATAAACATAATATTCATATCTTCAATATACTTGTGTGTCTTCATAAGACACAAATCAATCCTATTTATAGGCAAAATATATGAATATTTGTGAAAGACAAATATTCATATAGATAATGAGATATTAATTCAATGACTAATTCAACTAGTATCATTAAATATGTCTACCTTATTAATTAGATGTAAAAGTTAGGTGTATAAGATATTTTGTATATTGTAATTTAGATTGTCTTTTCCGGATTTAGTGAGATATGTTTCTTTACTTTGATAAACATCCACCTATATATTCATAATACTCCCCATTGGATGTTTATTAATATATGCTCTCATGGAACATCATCGTCCTTCTTCCATAGATAATGAGATATTAATTCAATGACTAATTCAACTAGTATCATTAAATATATATATCTTATTAATTAGATGTAAAAGTTAGGTGTATAAAATATTTTGTTTTCCACAAATATTCATATATTTTGCCTATAAATAGGATTGATTTGTGTCTTATGAAGACACACAAGAATATTGAAGGTATGAGTATTATGTTTATNAACCAGTGCTTTCTTTTGGTGTTGACTGTTTTGGAGTTGAAGGCTTTGTAACAGAAGTGTCTTTCTTTTTACTGGAAGAAACTTTAGTTGTTTTCTTTGTTCGGCTTGATGGTGATTTTGCTGGTGCTTTTTTGGGTGGAGTGACTTTCGAGGAGGCTGTTTCTTTCTTTGCACCTGTTTTTTGTGCTGATTTTTCTTTCGAGGCACTAGACTTTTTCTTTCTTTTTTTCTCATCTGATCTCTCCTCAGATTCATTTTCTTTATCCTTAGCTTCGTGATGTTCGGGCATCTCATTCTCCGACTTTTCAAGATCTCCATTCACACTGTCTCCATCATGTGTCTCTTCTCCAGATTCCTCATCTGAAGCAGATTTTGTGCTTTTATTCTCTCCGCTCTTAATCTTATCACCACCCTGTTGGAAAAAACAAACAACCCCACTATAGCAATTACATAGATTTACAGAAAAATTTATGCCATTGTTTCACAGTGAGCATATCAATAAATCAAGCTAACAAGCATAAATCAATGTTTCAGGCCATTCGAATTAAATCGATTCTGAGACGAAACAGTGACAATTTTCAAACAAAAAGGGAACCTTAGATGAGCTCTTTGAGGCGATACTGCTCTCGGCAGTAGCTTTGCTGCTTCTTTTCCGCTTTTTAACTTTGCTCAACTGATCGTTACAAATAAAATGAATCTATGTCAAGGAAGCCAAAAAAATGATAGCTGTGGCAAAATGAGTAATACCTGTTCCTTTACAGCAAGCAACTCAGATGTCTTAGCATGAGGTTCTAACAGAAACTCAACCAACTTAGAGATTATATCTTCCTGTAACCATAATAAACAACCACAATAGTTACAGTTTTTTTTCTATGCAAATGCAACTTTGAATACTTTAATTAGAACATGAACAAACCTTTCTTGTATTGACCTTGGAAATTGGTATATCAAGTATATCACAGAATTCCACCAGTTTCTCTTTAACACACTTGTCGAGTTTTTCTTTCAGTTTAGCCATTTGCTTCTCCTGAGGCAAAGGGAAACATACATAAAAATATATAGAGGCTAATAAGTTATTCTTTAGAGTATCTCTCTTACATCATTATCATGCCACGCAAAACCAGAGAAACTTGATAAATTGTTCTTTACTAAAGAAGCCTGCAGTACAAATAAGAACAATAATTATAAAAAAGAAACATTTAGAAAAATTTTTTAAAAAAATCGCATACGGAAGGCTGCATGCTTAATCAATTCACCTTTCCTCTACGTCCAAAAAGGATTGTGTGCAGCAATTTGAGAGTATCTTCGTTCTTATTTCTTGACAATTTGTAGGCCACTGATGGTTCAGAATGAACAGAAAGTAAAAATTCAGTAGTGTTAGGATATGGAAATTTACATACACTTAAACATATAATTAGGTAACATCCAAAGATTCAAACAAAAAAATAGCTTCGTATTTAATGGAGTTGATATAAAAACTCCCTGCATTTTATATAGAACAATATAAAAAATAATAAGAAATATAGCTAAACGGTAGTAAAAATCCTACTTAAATGTTTCATAACTCACCACTTGGAATATCTTTCAGAGCAGTTCCACGACCCTGGAAAATAATTGGTAATAAAATAAGCAGATTATCTTAATGTCATAAAGCAAAAAAAGTTTGAAAGAGCTTATGGTATCAAGTATGATATAATAAAGCCTGAAATTTTCTACATGAAATCCTTTCCCAGAGTCCTTCTCAATAGTTGCAACCAATCTTTCCACAGATTTACGTTCACGTACAGGACGATCAGATGAATAAGAAATTGGAGTTTTTTGCTCTTCTTTTTCATGTGAAGATGGCTTAACTCCCATATTATTCTTCTGTGGCGTTAGATGTTCGTTCTCATTTTCTTCCTCTTCATGTTCTTCTGGATGAGGGATATTTTTAGATTCCTCACTCTTTTCCCTAGGACGTTTCTTTGATATTTTTTCTTTTCCATCTTCTTCTCTATTTCCATTATCATCTATTTCTAAAAGGGGTTTCTCATCACTAACATTCTTGCTATCATTGTTGTCTTTATCCTCAGCAGGATCCTCAATTCCCTCAACATAAGTCGTATCTTTTATTTTTTGAACAGCTTCTTCATTTTCCAAAATTTCTTTATTTTCTTCCTTTCCGTCTACAACATTTTCACTCTCAATAATTGCTTCAATTTCTTCACCTTTATCTGTCTCATCTCTCTCGAAATCCTTACCCTGAGACTCGTCAATCTGCATATCATCAGTCTCACCCAATTTACTATCATTTACCTGCTTGAAATCCACCTCATCACTCACATCCACATTCTTTTCCTCTTTCTCGGTCTTTCCCGCTTCATAGTTTTCGTCTGCCATAGACTCAGGCTTCTCAGAACCCAAATCATCTTCATCCATCCCTCACACAACTGAATGAATTGCTCTTTCCCTGATACACAAAACGAAGGATACAATTTCAATTAAGGTGCGTGAATACATAAAACAAAGCAGAATCTCCAAAATAAAAAAATCACATAATGTAGCCGTGAGGTATGGAAAGCATCGGTGGAAATAATTCCCCAAACTTATTGGGAAACCTAATTTCATTCACAAGGAAAATATGCAAAATAACAGTCACAATTCCATTAAAAGTTATAAAAAAGCATACGAGGCAGAGAAATACTCTCAAGAACCTGAATTCTCCGATAAGAACAAGGACCCTAACTCGCAGGCACAATGAAAACAGAGCACCATCCACGAAGATTAATAAGCGCGATGAAAAAATCAGGAAAATAAGAAACACAGAGCTGAATCCTAATTCTAAACCCTATAAAATACGACATAAGAAACAATCAAAACAAAATCCGAGCAACCTTCAAAGAACCGTAGTCAGTGAGGCTCCAACTTACACATACACGAAACCTGAAAACACTCTAGACAAGATATAACCCACCTTTGAAGCTTATCTCCAGCAGAGAAGGAGAAAGCCTACAGTCAGTTTTGATTGCTTTCACGGTGCCACCCAACAACCACGGCGTAGGGACCCCGTTCAAGTAGGCGGACTTCAAAGTGGAGTTTAAATCTTGTTAAATGCCATGTCGAGTTTGTAAGAGGGAAGAGTGACATGACAGCGGGGGAAATTTTGTAAAGACAGGATCAACGGCTCTAGTCGAGTTTTGGTTGAGTGCACGGACGAGATTGCGTAATTGCTGAATGTTCTATTACTGATCCGGATCGACGCTGACGAGGCACTAAAAAATATTTGGGCCTCTGTCCATTTTGCCCATATTGAAATAAACAGAATGTAGCGGCCTATAATCCGGCCCAATAGCCCAATAGAGTAGAAATATAAATGCAAGTTACGCCAATTCAGACACGAAACTCAGTTTTGTCTCTTCCTTTCACATTGGCCTGGCATAAACCCGCGCTTCCCAGTTTCCCCTACTGTCACTTGCCAAAACCCTAAATCACAAAATTTGGTAAATGTCCACACTAATCCGTTCATGTTCTCGACGTTTCTCTGCAATTTCGAAGACCTGCGGCCGGAGATTTCCTTCGCCCCTGGTTTCAGCTCCAAAAAAGGCTGTTTTTTCTTCATCAATTATCGGCGAACAGCCTTCGCCGCCCCCCGGTGGTCCCTCGCCTCATAAAGAATCGATTATATCTTCTTCATTTCTCGGTGAACAGCTTCCTCCGCCGCCAAATGTTCCACCGCCTCTGATTTCAGGTCAGGTGCCAGAGAAGAAATCGTGGAAATTTCTCAAGTATGGCATCGCTGCTGCACTGACTGGTGGTGTTTCTGCTGTTGGATATGCAACATATGGTATGCACTGTTTAAAGTGAATAAGTGGGTTTCCTTGTATGGTCTCTTATGGTAGTTTATGGTTTGAGGATTTGTGATATACTGGTCAGATTCTCTTTGCGGTTATGGGCAGTACCTTACTGAATTGAAGCAAAAATATTTGTTTTTTTTGCAGCGTACTCATTGGAAGAAATAGATCAGATGACCAAGGACCTTCGTGCATCTGCAAACTTCACCATTAGTGATGAAGCATTTTCTTTTGATGTGCGTTAGCATCACCTTTAAACTTAACTTTGATACGTATGTTAGTCATCCCTTTAGTATACTTTTTCTTATCCCATAATATGAATGTTTTTTTCTTCGTTCTGCCTCTTCTCTCTACCTATATATGCTATCAAAAAATTAAGGTGCAGAATCTTGTGAACTTAGTACAATAATTATCTTGAGCTGTTACAAAATTATTATCTCAAGTAGAGTGGTCTCTAAAATTTTAATTGCGCCTAATTTCTTATTGATATTTAGCATATTATTTTTCATTCATTGGTATGATTGAAAGTGGAAATTTAGCCTTTTTTCATTGCAGAAATTTATGGCTTATGCAACATTAGGTGCATTGACTGGTATAGTTGCTTCCTTTACACTTTTTGTGATTGTTAACTAAATGGGATTACTGTTCTTTGTATTCTTATTGATTATCTTGAATACAATTTGCAGTACCTGCTAAATCGGTTGAATTATATCTTGATTTGAGGAGATCAGCGGAAGAACATATACGTGTGAGTACTAACTATTGCATGTTAACTCAATTTTCATGTAGTTGATTTCTGCATTTTATTGTGGTCCTTTATTCATATAAGAATGTGTGCATTATCCATCCTTGCAGGGTTTTACTGAGCCAACATCAGATAAGCTTCTCCCTGATTTGCATCCCTTGGAACAACATGTATTTACCCTTGTTCTCGACCTGAATGAAACACTGATATTTTCTGATTGGAAGGTAGGCAGCAATCCTAGAGGAGTTAACATAATCCTACTCAGTTCTTATTCTAATGGACGCAACATTAATTACCTTATTCTTATCATGTATATTATGTAGCGGGAGAGAGGCTGGAGAACTTTCAAAAGGCCTGGTGTTGATGCTTTTCTTGAGCAATTAGCTCAATATTATGAAATTGTGATATATTCAGACCAATTAAATATGGTAAGTCCCCTATATCGCGTAGTACAGATAAAAGGTCTCTTGACTTTTTCCACGTATATATTTAGCATTCTCATTTTATTTTGATCTTACAAGTGTAGTTTGTTGATCCTGTTCTTGAAAAATTGGATCCAAAACACTGTATCCGTTATAGGCTTGCCCGGGGAGCTACAAGATACATTAATAGCAAGCATTACAGGGTATATTTTCTCGAGTTATTGTTTAGCCTATTAACGATTAATTTGTATCTAACCACATAATCTACTATGTTTCTTCATCTTTTCAAACTTATGTTTCACCCTTTATGTGTTTTGCAGGATCTTTCAATGTTAAACCGGGACCCAAAAAAAGTTTTATACATTAGTGGTAATGCTCTAGAAAGCAGCCTTCAACCCGAAAACTCCGTTCCAGTAAAGGCATGGAAAGGTGAAGCAGATGACACTGAGCTCTTGGATCTCATCCCATTTCTTGAATGTGAGCCCTGAAACTTGCTTAATCTCTATATTCAGCAGCCCAATAAACCTTTACTTGAATTACAACTTTGAACAATGTTGAACGCAGATGTCGCAAAACACCATCCTTCTGATATTCGGACCGTTTTAGCTTCATATCAAGGTCGAGATATACCAAAAGAGTTCATTGAGAGATCAAAAGAACATCAAAGGTTTATACTTATTATCAACTGCAAATGCAAATATACTTTCACAAGTGTTTTCATAATCATTTTCTCCTCTGTTGCAGACGGATGCAAGAACAAAGGCAGCAGCAAGGTCGTTTCTGGAAGCGCTAGTTACCCCAACCCCGCTTGAATCCACATTCTTTACAAGATTTAAGGTTTATTTATGTTTGTCCAAATTTTTTATCCATTGTAATAAAACTTTCCTATGATCGAGCAGGTCGAATACATGATTACACCACACCCATTGCTGATTGCTTCGAGCAGCGAAATTTGAACATTTTTTCCAGTTTTGATTTCAGCTTACATCGTCACAGAAGATAATTTCGTACTGCATTTCTTGAATGGTTGTAATTGGAAATTCCAGGATTATTAAGAATTGTTTTACAACTATCTGTTTTTATTGGGCTTATTAGGCCCATAGTAAAAATCGCCCAACTCTGCGTATGGATATTGGATAATAGAGAGCTGCTTGAAGATAGGATTTCTGGCTTAAGAAAGTGAGAACTTGGAGGATTGATCTATTATGGGTTCGATTCCGTCGCCGTCGGCCGTGCTGTTTTCGTTGAGCACTTCGTCGAATGTATCACCGAGGAGCCAGCTTTCATTTTCCTCTTTCAATTTCGGGAGACTGAAATCAACGCCGAGAATTTTGGCTCCTGCTCGAGTAGAAACAAATGTTGAATCTGCTTCTATTGAGGTATCCTGTCCGTATATCTACTTTTTTGTTTGATTTCTTTTGGGTGATTTTATATTGATTTGCTATACTGGGTTTGTGTTTGATTGTAGGGCGAGGAGTCTTCTGTTTCGACGTTAAGTCTTTCTGCGGATTCTGATTTGGTAATTCCTCTTCTTTGCTGGTTATGCTTTAGTTCTAAGAATTATCTACTTTTTCGTTGAATATGGTGCAAAAATGATGATTTGGCTGTTAAAATTGGGACTTTCTTTGCTCTTACAAGATGATAGTGTATGATTTGAAGCATTTAGTTGTGTATCCCCTGAGTAGTATGTTTATTTTGGATATTTTTGGCTTCATATACACTTCAATGAATTAAATCTCTAGCTAGCTAGCACATTTATAGTACTAGTTGATCCTATCATTGTTCTTGAGCATCCAGCTAACACATTTAAAGTGAGTGGTATCAGTATAAACTACGACTCATCTAGGTTACATCTTGATTCTCAGGTTGCACCGAAGCAGAAGATTCGGATAAAGTTGAGATCATATTGGGTACCTTTAATTGAAGACTCATGCAAGCAGATAATGGATTCTGCGAGGAATACAAACGCCAAGATTATGGGGCCTGTTCCACTTCCAACAAAGAGAAGAATATACTGTGTTCTCAAATCTCCCCATGTTCACAAGGATGCAAGGTTCCATTTTGAAATACGAACTCATCAGCGGCTCATCGACATTCTCTACCCGACTGCTCAAACAATCGATTCCTTGATGCAACTCGATCTCCCTGCTGGCGTTGATGTTGAGGTCAAACTTTAGCTTTCTTTACTCCTTATATGCTGGATCAGCTACACTTCCATTTGTAGTTTTTGCTTGTTTTGAGTAAATTTCGGTGCATTCCCTGCATAATAAACTTGTGGGAAAACCAATCTTTCCCATTTAAAAGAAGTCAAGAAACCATCACCATCACCATCACAGAAATGTAAGAAAGCGCCCGGAGGCGCGAAAGTAAAGAATCGTGGACGTAAGTGTGAAAAGTATCAAATTTGTACCTTATTTGATTCTAGTCTTCTGACTTTCTCCGTTGCCTTCTTGTGCAGGTAGTCTTATTATCTGGCTGTTTAGACGGGGACACGTATATAGTAATTGGAGTGAGGAGTTGTAGCATAGCATAGAATAGTAAGCAATCTTGATTGAATTCCGTAATGGCGTACGTAAGCAAGAAGACCCAGTCTACGCGTTTGAATTGGCCGAGAAACACACTGATTTTCCCGGTATAAGTTGGGAATTTGATTTGTGCGTGGTGGGCGAATGGACCCCCACTCCTCGCAATACACACAGTTGGTCGCATCACTATCACACCCATAAGAAATCTGAGTGAAATTTCATGGGTTTTGGATATGGTTAGTTTGTCTCTCTAACCATGTCATTACTGACTCACTTTCCTTTCTCTATATATATTTGTGCTACTTTCTCTTCTTTTCTCAAACTGCGACTAGTTTCCTCTATACTTTGAAAGCTAGTTTCTCTCCATGGCTCTTTGTGCAAGAACAGAAGTTCCTCACCCAAATCCTAAGCTGCTTGATGATCTTATTTTTAATAGATTTTCGAATTACTGCAGGCCCAGTTTTCGTTCTTCAGTATCTTCTACAGAGAATGGAAAAGTTGATGAGTTATGGAGTTTGATGAGAGCTGAAGCAAGGTCTGATTCTGATACTGAACCATTATTATCTGGATATTACTTCACTTCAATTTTATCTCATGAATCTATGGAATCTTCTTTAGCAAGTTATCTTGCCATGAAACTCAGCAATTCTAGTTTACCTATTGAAAGCCTCTATGATTTACTGATAAATGTTATTGTTGAAAATCATGAGATTATGAACGCTGTTGTTGATGATTTAAAGATGGCTAAAGAAAGAGATCCTGCTTGCATCAGTTATGTTCATTGTTTCTTAAATTTCAAAGGATTTCTAGCTTGTCAAGCTTATAGAATTGCTAATCATTTATGGTACAACTCTAGAAAAGTTCTTGCTTTATTGATACAAAACAGAGCATCTGAAGTCTTTGCAGTAGATATTCATCCCGGTGCAAGAATAGGTAAAGGTATACTATTTGATCATGCTACTGGAGTCGTGATCGGAGAAACTGCAGTAATCGGAAATAACGTAGCGATTTTGCATAACGTTACTCTTGGTGGTACCGGAAAAGTAACAGGTGATCGACATCCTAAGATTGGGAACGATGTGCTTATTGGTGCAGGGACTTGTGTTCTTGGGAATATCAAGATTGCAGATGGAGCTAAGATTGGTGCAGGGTCAGTGGTTTTGAAGCCGGTTCCGGCGAGGACAACGGCGGTTGGGAATCCGGCGAGATTACTCGGAGGAGCGAAACTAAATGCTATTCCGAGCTCATCAATGGACCAGATTAAACATTTTCAATGGTCTGATTATGTCATTTAGATGCAAATACAAATCATTTGTTGCGTTTTTACGTTTTATCCCGATTATTGAATACATAAATCTCGATTATTCGAGTTGAATGGAACCATACAAGTCAATGTTTGTTTCGTTTTAATGCATATTTGATGATGGTATTGCAGGAAGAGTGTGAGATTTAATTAATATGATGATTATTGGATATTTTAATATGCTAAATTAATGTAGATTTGGAGTGTATATTATTAAACTTTTAAAGAAAAGTCAAAAATCGAAAAAGACAAAATTAGTTGACAATGACACGTAAGACGGAGTCACGCAATCTAATGAAATATAATTATGCGGTTATTCGGGCAGGGGGGTCAAGGTGTCGAGGGTCGGGGTCGGCAATATCTTGATATTTTGTAGCATGGTTGACTCTCAAATTTTCCAATCATATCCAGGTCGTAATGAATCTGACTCTTCGATTTGCTACGACATTTGATACTTAACATAAAATGACGTTGTTTTGATTTCTTCCTTCATTCGATTTATTATTCGTTGAAGAAATAACTTATGCAGTTTCATAACTTTATTATGTAGTTTATTTACTTTTGGATTATTTGTGCAAATAATGATTGATCAGAAAATTGATGTTTTTGAAGAGATAGTAGAATGAACGAATGAATACTCACTTTTTATTAAACTAAATATTCTTATAAAATAAATTGATAAATATTTATAATTTTAACTTACAAACTTTCTATAAATTTAAATATTTATTTATATATTTTTATTTGTATTTAATAATTAAAATTTTATTGAATTGAATCGATCGAATGATATATCAATCATTGTCTCACTGTGTTTTGACTACTATACCCATCAATAAATCAATTTTCTTGGGCCGGCAGCCCATTTTACATCTAAATCACGATATGTTAATATGGGCTTAAGTATTGCGATTGGGCCTAGACTTAGGCTTGAGAACAAAAGCTTCACTTTTTGGTTCCCTAAGCAACTGGGGGTTTGAAAGTAACTTCAGATGAACACTTTCCCGTTGAGCCGGGGAACTATTTATTGAATCTTTTTGTACCGTTAGGCGTCAACTGTCTCTCGCAGATGAGGATTTTGATTTCCCTCTTCATCTATGGTATCTTGCCAGCTATGTCTTTCCTTGTTTAAGAGCCTCGTTTCTTTGAGTGAAGGGAGCCCAGTCGAGAGTTGTTAAACGTTGCACTTCATTTGTTTTGTCCCCCTTCTGTTAACCGATCAGAATGGGGTGTTGTTTTTGCTTCTGGGACGAGTGATTTTTGCTCTATTTTCGGTTATGGGTGGTGATAACTTTCTAAACCCAATGTTCTTGCGTTTTTTCACTGCTTCTAGTCATCTTGTTCTGTTGGGAGTGGTAATCATTCAGTGGATATACAGCAGGTTGTGTAGAAATGGGGATGAAAACTGTTATTTCATACTATAACCCAACCATGTATTTCATTCTATTGGTATGGAAATGGTTGGAGCGTAGAAAAGATTTTGACGTCTGTTGATTTTGGCATGAAGACAGTTGCTTGGTTTGTTCTCTATCTTGAACTCAATGGAGACAAAGTACCCTCTTGTTTTGTGGGTTTTGGTGGGTGTTCTTCTTCTGCCTTTCTTGTTATTGCGTCGTGTTAGACTTTGTATATTATAGGAAACATGGATATCTGTCATCTCTATCCGACCATTACTTGTTGTGACTATTGTCTATACAACAGCAAAAATTCTCTTCAAAAAGTTGATTATGTGCATTTATCATGATCCTATGTCCTTCTTCGATTCCACCCCGAGTGGATGAATCTTAAACATGGTATGTGAGTTTCTAAAAGTTTATGTTACTCTTTAGCATCAAGGGCCGCTATTGAGTTGAGTGTATATACTTTTTCTGGACAGGTTTCGTCGGATCAGAGTACAGTTGATTGTTGGGAATTTTTCCCTTTCTCAGCACTGTTGTTATGCCTCAGGTTACATAGAAGATATTCATTGTTTTTCTTCCGATCACAGCAATATGCACTTTGTTGCAGGTATTCTCTCTTGTTTTTCAAGGCAGGATCTCATTGAAAGTTAAATGATCAGTATTTGTTCTACCTTTGCAGCGATATTACATAACTTCGGCACGAGAACTTTCTTGTCTTTGTGGTGTATGCATGGCACCAGTAATTCCGCGATTCTCAGAGACTCTCTCAGGATGATCAAGCACAATCAGAAGTTTTGATCAGCAGCCAAGTGTCCGTGATTTAGTCATGAATTTTATACATGCACATTCAAGAACTCTGTTTCATAATTCATTTACTATGGAACGGATGTGCATTCGTCTCGATGTTTTGTCACTCATCACTTTTGCCTTGTCACTGATTTTCTTGATTTCTGCCCCCGAAGGAACAATCGATCCAAGTGAGTTATCATTTGTCTTCCTGATCATACACATTAGGTTCATTCTTTTGTCAATATGAATGCAGGTCTAGCTGTTACTTATTGCATTACCTTAAATATCCATCAAGGTTAAGTTTTTTGGAATTTTTACCAGTTGGAAAGCATACTGCAATACATTAATAGTTCCAAGTGAACACCTCTTGTAGTCGAATCGAACAGGCCTCAAAGCGACTTTCCAATGCAAGGAGAAGTCAATATACATCATCTTCAGGTACTTCATTTTGTTCTTTCTGTATTGTAATTCATTATTGTTTCTAGGTACGATATGCTCCTCACTTGCTGTTCGTGTTACGGGGCCTCAGCTGTATCTTCCAATGTGGAAACAAGACTAGAATTGTCGGGAGTACTGGAAGTGGTAAATCGACTTTGATTCAGATTATATTCAGAATTATTTAGCCACTGATGGTGTTTACCGGACTTCACGATCTGCGTTCTCGACTGAGCATAATCCCACAAGATCCGTCTATGTTTGAAGGGACCCTGCGATCGAACCTTGATCCTCTTGAAGAGTACACAATGATCAAATCTGGGAGGTGAGTAGTAGTTGCATTTGGAACTAATTTTCTGAATGATGGAAAATGAGAGCTTTTAAGTTTTTAAATCATCGTTTGTTTCTTTAGGTTCTTGATAAATGTCGACTTGGTGATGAACTAAGGAATAAAGCGGAGAAGCTCGACTCTCCGGTGTCCTTAAACTGGTTTTTTAGGACTTGTGCTACTGAATCGGAGCCGAATCCTTGTTCAACTACAGATAACTTGATTCAACATACTCTCAAGCACCATTCTCAGACCATTGCACATAGAATCAATCTGTATTAGACAACGGTACGCTAGTTGTGAAGCTAGGAACACATCCAGATTCATATGTTTTATTCGTGCAGGGCTTATCAAGGAACATGATGCACCAAAGAAGCTAGTTGTGAACAAATCATCTTCATTTGCGAAGCTAGTAGCATGAGACTTAAAAGCATGCATTGTAGTGTATTTTGTAGCTTCAAAGTTGTGTATTTTTTAGGAAATGAATATATATGGTTTTTGTTTCATTACTGACGCACACACAACGCAGAGGAGCTTTCAGGCGTTGGGGTTCTGGAGGGTATGTTTGTCATTTTACATTCAACTCGCCGGAGTGAGTTTATGATGCATCTCCGGGAAGTGTTGAGGGAGCAGGACTACGAAGAGGCCAAATAATTTATGTACCCAGTATATAAAAGTTGAATCTTTGGGATTTCCGAATTTTAATTTCTCGGTTGTAATTCGTTATGGAAGCTGCCGTTTCTTCTGCGACGGCGGCGTCGTATGAGAATCTAGCCTTGTGTAGATACCCATCACCGAGCAGTTGTAATTCGCCCTTCTCGGGTTTTCGGAACCCACTGTTGAGGATATTCCGAATATCAACAGCGAAGAAGCTTCGGTATAATTTGTGTTGTTCTCCATTGTACAGCTCCTCGCTTTCCTCCTTGAGCCAGAATGAGAGAGCGCCCTTTCGTTCACTTAAGGTTAGAGGGAGTTTCAGCAGAAATGATGATTGCGAGGTCGGTAATGAGGCGAGGGCAACGAATTTTCTTGAGATTTTGGCGAGAGGAGGGCTGACGATTGCCGCTACGGCGATTGGAGTGATGGTTTTGTTGAATTGCCGGAGAGCTCTCGCAGTTGAGGGTGTCATGAATGCAGGATACGGGATTTGGGAACGAAGCTTGATGACTTTGAGGACTTCATGGCCAAAAGTTTTACAGGTTTTGACAGTTTTCAAAGATCAAGGGCTTGTTCTTGCTGCATTGTTGGGTCTCTCAGCGTTCTTCTCCATGGCTGAGACCTCCATTACCACTCTCTGGCCTTGGAAGGTATTGATTTTCTTGTTTAATTTTTGGTCTCTTTTAAGAATTTAACCAATGCAGGTGCGGGAATTGGCTGAGAAGGAGTCTGAGACTGGTGTTTTCAGAATGCTTAGAAATGATGTAACTCGATTCCTCACAACAATCCTGATCGGCACCACGTATTCTTAATAGTTTTGCTGAGCTTGAATGCTATTTACTCTTTCAATAAAATTCTCTTTCTCTAATCAATCATTTTTTATCTGGCCAGTGTGGTGAATATTGGTGCAACAGCAATGGTTACCGATGCTGCAACCGCAATATTTGGCGAAGCTGGTGTCACCGCAGCCACTGGAGTCATGACGGTAGTCTCGACTGCATGTTTATCTTATGAACTTGAAAGTAATAAGCATCTTCATTTCGTTTTACAACTTCCTAGGTTGCTATTTTGCTCCTCACCGAAATTACTCCTAAAAGCATCGCCGTTCATAATGCCACTGAGGTTGCTAGGATTGTGGTAAGCTTCATTATTCTACTTAAATCACAATGTAGATAAAAAACAACAAAATATTTCTTTTGTAGCATTTGATGATCTTTTTTATTGTTTCTTTAGGTCAGACCAGTGGCATGGCTTTCACTAGTTTTGTACCCTGTAGGCAGAGTTGTAACATATTTGTCCATGGGAATTCTAAAGCTTTTAGGTCTAAAAGGAAGAAGGTTTGCTCAAACTTACTCACCACCCACCTCGTATCTTTTGCTTTCATTTCCGAATTCATTGGCTAATAAAACCTTCATGTGAATGAACCCTTGTGCAAATAGTCGTGATTTGACAGTGATCAATGTTTTTTGGATTACAGACTGTTTTTTTGTAATGTGCTAGAGAGCCGTATGTGACTGAAGATGAACTGAAATTAATGTTGCGTGGAGCGGAGCTAAGTGGAGCAATCGAGGAAGAAGAACAGGTATTTTTGGAAGATGTTTATACCGTTTAATTCTACAAACTGCAAAGAAAGCTATCGTATTTTGATTATAGAGTTTGGCCGAAATTATGACGAGAGTATGCACAGATATAGCGTATAAAGAGAGGAGACACAACGTAAAAGACTTGAAATTTAGGTTGGTTTATAAGAGGGAATGTTTACACGAGTAATGACCTGTTCAAGTCTTTTGCGGGGTGGTCTTCTCCTTTTATACGTTATATCCGGGCACACTTCTCATATAAAATTGATCTGATTCTATAAATTTAATATATTCTTATTCATTTAAACCTGATGTTAGGTGCATTTTACAGGATATGATAGAAAATGTACTTGAGATAAAAGACACACATGTTAAGGAAGTGATGACGCCTCTTGTAGACGTCGTTGCAATAGATGCCAGTTTCACACTCATTGATTTTCATAATTCTTGGGTTGATCATCAGTATTCTAGGTGAAACTTGCTTGTTATTTATTCTTTTTATTGGTTTAAAATGATTCTATCAACTTCTTCATTTACTTCAAGAGTACCCGTATTCGAGGAACGTATCGATAATATTGTCGGAATTGCATATGCTATGGATCTTCTAGATTTTGTACAGAAGGTAGTAGTAATCTTCTTTGTTACGAGCAATGTAATCTCGGAGTATAACATTTCGTGTTTTGTTCTGAAGGGGGAACTCCTTGAAAGCTCGAAAGTCGGTGACATTGCTCACAAACCTGCATATTTCGTCCCCGGTACCTGCATTTTACTAAAAACTAAACTCTCATTTGGGAAGGTAATCTGATCACAAGGGTGTTTTTTTATCTGAACGCAGATTCTATGTCGGTGTGGAATCTTTTACGAGAGTTTCGTATTCGAAAAGTACACATGGCTGTTGTCTTAAATGAATATGGTGGAACTGTTGGTGTAAGCTATACTTTCTCTCTGCTCTTGTTCTTTCTAAACCAAATCTGATATAGTGGCTCGATGCAACAGATTGTAACACTCGAGGACGTCGTAGAAGAAATCGTCGGTGAAATTTTCGACGAAAACGACTCAAAGGTTAGTCTCCGATATACATATTGATACAAACATAAATAGTTTGTACTGTCTTGTAGGAAGAAATCCAGAAAAAAACAGGCTACGTAGTAATGCGAGCCGAGGGAATATACGATGTCGATGCCAACACGTCGATCGATCATCTCTCTACTGATCTCGACATTAAAATGCCGGAGGTATGTTTTATGATTAGGGTTTAGGGTCATCAAAATGCCAATCTTACTTTATGCAACAGGGACATCAATACGAGACAGTCTCTGGATTCGTTTGTAAAGCATTTGGTTACATTCCGAGGACGGGTGAGACGGTGAAGGTGGTTCTTGAAAGGGATAATAGAGAGAACCAAAGTGAATACAATGACGATGAAAACGGCAAGACTCGGGTATTCAAGCTTGAGATACTTGCTGGTAATGCAAGGAAAGTGAGTGCTGTTAGATTCGAAAGAATTGATAGCGGAGATACTGCGTTGACGAAGGAGGTAACCCGATTTATACCCAAAATCATGAAGAGGAAAGCAGCTAACAGCAGCGGCAGAGGGAGCAACGACGATGAGGTGAGAGAACGTGACAATCTCGAGTTTGAAGAGGAGATTGCAAAGGATGATGTACAAGAGGAAAATGTGGATTCACCAACTGAAATTTAGTTCAATTTGATATTTGTATACCCACAAAACTTCATTATCTTTTGTTGATTTGATAATTTGTGTTATCAAAATGTGTTTTTGAGAAAATTAGATTTTCATATTTTGTAATTTTGTTAAAATCACTTCTCAAACTTTAATATTTAAGGTAAAGTTGATGTCTAATGTTTTTAATTTCATCAAATTATGAATTTAAAGCAATGTTTTTACACTGGTGTACCATCTCGTACGTTAAATTTCGTTCGGTAACGGTATTTTTTTTGTACCGTCCGATACCGGGTATTAGGGTCAATTTCCTGATTTTTTTTGGTCTGATCCTATAAACTAATTAAATATTAATTTTTTAAAAAATAAAATAAAATGTAATTTGATAACCTCCGATATACCGATCGTACCGCTCCAGATCGGTACGTGATTCCGGATCGGTAATTGACAAATTCATACTCTCTTTTTAATTATAAGTAATTGTTTTAATAAATAATGTGAAATTTGTCTAATGAAGTAAGATTACTAGATTTATTTTGGGCCGAGAAGTAGACATTTCTTCTTAGTCGGCCCAACAATCAACAATTTCTAGGGTTCAAATGTCTTAGGCTGGAAGAAAAATATGCCTCTCTTGCCGCCCTACGCATTTATAAATGCTCTCCGAATCGCAGGCGGCGAGGCTATTCTTTCATAAGGTAAAGTGAATCTGTGAGAATTATAATGATGCGAGGTTAGAAACAAGATGGATGGAATCGAGGAAATGATGATTTTCTATTTTCAGAGGCTTATTGTTGAATTTGCTCTGCTGAAATATTTGCACGTCAGTCTGATCCAAGATTCCATTCTTTTTGTTCACCTCGCCGATTTCGTCTCCATTTTTAAAGAAGAAAAGAATGAAGATTTTGTGACGATCCTCTCCGGTTCGTTACAGATCTACAGATTGATTTAAAATGATTTGATAGTAACCCTAAATTACAGCATCCCAATGTGGACGATTACTCAGCGGGTGAATTGGAAATCTAAAATTTTAAGTGTTCTGGTGGTTCAAACTACAAAGTAGCGATATTCGACTAATCACTTTTACCCAGATGATAAAATTCGTTTTCCTCCGTCTGTTGATGATTTGCCTTCTCCTAATACAAAGATTCAGTATTTATTCTTGCAACTTTTGGGTATTTGTCTAATTCGAACAGAACATGACATCTACGGAATGCGCAAATAGTGAATGTTGGATATGAACAAATTTGGTTAATCTAACCTAAAGTTTTTGAATTACAAAACTAATCTTTAAACAGTGAAATTTTAGTAAAATTAGTCTCATATTTCCTAAATTTTGGTAAATTTAGTATTTGATGTGTATTACATTAAAGGCGTCGTGCAAATTTGATCCTCGTAGTTTCCTATTTTGGTAATTTTGATCTTCTTATTTTGATAATTGTGGCAGATTAAGTTCCTTAACTTTATTTGTGGTAAAATGAGTACTCATATTTTGCTATATTTGATAAATTAAGTCCTCCAAATTTTATGTTTTTCATTTTTATATAATATGGAGACTAATTTTGTCACTACAATCAAACTACATGGACCGGTTTTGTTCGATTTCATTTGGAGAGCTAAATATGAAATTTGAGAACCGATTTTGCCAAATGTTCCAAAATACGAGAATCTATTTTGCCAAATGTCTAAAATTTAATGACTGAAAATGCCAAAATAAACTTGGAGGACTAAATTTGTCAAAATGATCAAACTACGAAAATCAAAGACGTCATTTTCTCATACATTAAGTATTGAGAATTAATTTTAATACAAAAGAATCAAATTTGGAAACTTTAGCATTATTTTTACCAAAACATTGAAATATTTGTCAAACTGATATAATGTTTGGGATGGGGATTAAATACGCCATTTTTTCGATATCGAATACAATGTGAGTAAATAGATCATCAAAGGTAACAAAATCCATAACTGGATGCACAGCTGATGAAAATTGTACATGAGGATTTTTACTTGTCCTTGTTCTGAATGCTGGAGAGCCTAATGATACAATGAATCCTCTTGCTTCACTAAAATACAGAGACCTAAAGAGCATTAGATCAGTTTCTAAGGCTCCATAACTAATCTTCCAACTGTTTGTATTTGTGGGCATTGATTGGAAGGCAGCACAGAAGGCTTCTGAAATCCATGATCATCTAACGTGCTTTCTCGTATTCCATACGTCTTCAATCCCCCATAGCAAGCAGAATCTTGTGTAATATGAACACTTGCCATATTTGAATCAGCTTCCAAAGCATGTTCATTAGTTCTGATACCAACACCGAGATCGAGGCTAATCGGAGTCCCATCTTGTGTCCTGATCTTAGAAACTCCACCATATGATGATGTTGCTGTTCCCTGGAAGTCATTGTTGTTGCTTTTAGCTGTTGGTACATCATGATTGTGCTTACCTTCATAAGTTGTTATCACTGCTTTTGGATCATGAGATGCTCTCTCTACATGCTTTCTCACAGGACAACCCGAATTCGTGCACTTGTAATAGCTCCTGTATCGCAGAACGAAAGAGGGTATTTTGAACTAGTTCTAGCATACAAGGAAATGTTGAATTTTGATACCTAGGATTCGGATTTCCTCGGACGACTTTCTGGCCATACTTTCGCCAACGGTATCCATCGTCTAATATGTCGACTTCACTTACGGTTTGAACAACAACTCGTGGTTCACGAATCGGTTTAACGACTGGAGTAACTTCCATATAATCCTCCAATTTCCTGGTTTTCCACATATAAGATGCAATTGGAGGATTTACATATTCAGTGCATCGGAATACCTTCGTTTTAAAGATAGATCATCGTCATCGACATCCTCATTGCTACCGGGAATCTGTGATCTGGAGCTATCGATGCCTTGATCATTTGCTTGCTGAGAAGACAAGACAGTAGAGGGATTCTGCTCCAGATTAGTGTTGTTCAATTTATCTGCATTGAAGAACCAGATAAATGAATTAAGATGAGTTCAGTTTTCATGCTGTGTAATATTTGAAAGTACCCTCATGAGCAGGAAGCAAGAATTCCTTGTTCAATTTATCTTCGTGAGCAGGCAAAACGACGTTACGACGTGAAGCTTGAGGTTTCGGATGACTATGTGAACCTTTGTACACAATATCTGTAATCTGACCACTTGGAGATTGTTCAAATATCTTTTTCACTTCACAGTTTGGGAATGTACATTTGTAATAGCTTCGAGGAAATTCAATTCCTTTTACCAATTTTTGTCCATATTTTCTCCAGTTATATCCATCTTCTGATGTTCGATCGACACTAACCGAAGTAATCCCGTCTTTTTGATCAGATGATGATGCTTGAATGCCTCTAGGATCATCACATGTTCGACCAGGCTGTGAATGACATTGATCTTGATTGCTAGCTGAACCTTTTCGAATCAATCCTGCCGAAATCTTTCACATAATAAACAACAAACTCGATGTTATAATGGATTAACGAAAACCAAAGTATGAATAAAAAAACATGGTACCGGCAACTTAACGGATTCAAATCCTGATGCGGAACTAGCTCCAGTCTGAAATCTAAACTCGAAACTATCTGAAGCTCCGGTTGGATAATTATTTTCCAATACAACTGCAGTATTTTCACTAGATCCTTGCATAACTTTAGGCTTGAAAAATGAACCAGTAGTAGGAGATGGCTCAACCTGCATTATCAACCAGAATCACATACACAGAAATACAAACTTATAAACATCATAGAACTAACAATTTACGCCTTTCCCGAACTCTACGGAAAATATAACAAAGCCCCCAAAAGCCACTTAATAACTTTTAGAGAAACTGAAGCATAGCAGGGAAGGTAAATAATACAATTTGCTATTGTTTCCTAGCAGAATCACATGCACAGTGAATAAAAAATTCTAAGGATAACAGAACTAACAATTTACGCCTTTCCCAAACTGTACAGACAAAATAACAAAGCCATTTGATAACTTTCAGAGAAGCTGAAGCATAGAAGGGAAGCTAAATACAATTTACTATTGTAGAATCACAGATCTATTGAATAAATTTCTAAGGATGACAGAAACTAACAATTTAAGCCTTTCCAGGACACTTGAGACAATATAACCAAGCTAGAAAAAGTTATTTACTTACTTTCAGAGAAGCTGGAGCATAGCAGGGAAGCTAAATAGAATTTGCTATTGTTTCATATGGAAGTCAAATGCTAAAGCTATTTTTATTAAGTAACTAAATAAAGTAAGATTCTAACAGAAAAGGATGGCAATGGCATCATTTCGTTCAATCAATTTGACTTTTTTCTCCGCGTACAACTATGCCCTTGAAAATATTCTGCCAAAAAGTAATATAATATTTCCAAATGCAAGCATCAGAATCGAATGGTCCCAAAACCCAAAAATTGCACTGTAAAGGCACCCGTAATTCTTCCAAGAAAAAAATGATGAGAAAGGAACTAGACATCAACTCAATATCAATACAATTATCTAGAATTTAAGACAATTCCTACACAAACATGAAGCAATCACATTATTAAATGCACGTTCTAGTAAAAAAATTCTCAAGTAACATTCTGTCTACTACGACATGCTGTATAAGTTAGCTTTCCTTTAAACAAAACCAAATCAAGGATCCATAGATGTAAACACAGAAAACATGGGTTATTATCTTGAAACCGAGACACTTAACCAGCCACAAATCATTAACAGATCCAATTCATATCCCACCAGCACCAGAACCAAGAAATGCACAACCCCAGAAATCTTCCCCCTTGTTAAGACAAAAGAGAAGGGAAAAAGTAGCATCCCTAGGGCCTCATAAAATAAGGAGCAAAAATGCGACCTTGATGTCAGAGAGAAGCACAGGCGAGTCTAGAAACGCCGTGGGGCTGAGCCCATGAGGAATGGTAATGCAAGGCGACCTGGAGATCGGGAGCTTAGCCGGAGACATCAAGCGGTACTTGGCCCCGGATATTGATCCAACAGCCTGATCCGGAGCGTGGAAAACTGAATTATTGTTGGGTGAAAGGTCAATCTTCTTGAGCGAGTGACAATCTTCTTCCATTGATGAGGAATTATGGGGAGGAAGAAGATTGTCAGACGAGGAAGCCCGAATCCAACCCACCCATTATTACTACTACCATCAAATATCTTTTCTTTACATAAAAGCAACAATGGCATAAATGTAATTCCAGGCAAGTTACAGCTCCAGTTATTACCAGGTAGACATTTCACTGTTACCTATCAAACTCTCCACAATATCCCATTTCAAATTTCTGCACAACAATTCTGATGTTGATGATGATGATGATGACAACATGTTTTAGTACAAAAATCTGCATTAAGCAATCAACAAAGATCCAATAACTTCTATCTCAGATACGAGTGTAACTCATCATCCTGCAAGGTAAGGTTAGAGTGAGGTAAATTAACCAAGCTATATGGATATCAAACTGATGCACAAAAGCATTTCAAATCACAGAAACCTTGGTCATAAATGTAGTATGCAGGCAGGCATTAATGAAGACAATGCATGTGGCATCCAGTGCATTCAAGAAATAAACAATGTAGATCCTTTTTCTGATAGGCCAATGAAAATTAAATCTTCACAAAAAAATTTTACCAGCAGTGTAAAAATTAAAACTTTTCAACCAGCTTCATAAATGAAATAGCCCATTAAACTTAGTTAATGCACATCAACTAAGTTACATTAAACTTAATGAATGCAGTTTGGTTAGAGCTTAAACTACTCTTGCAGGATAAAGGAAATGGGGAGTGATAATAATCAATGGCTAATAAGATTCCTTTTGTTGGTACTGAACTGGTTTGAAGTGCAAGTATTAATGACTTCACTTAAAGAAGTTAGCCAAAAGTTGGTTCATGCTGCTACAGAAATTGCACGGAGACCTCATCAGCACTGATGCTGGCCCTTTCTTCAGGGAAGGTCCATCACGTAGTTTTGCAATCATATTACGCCCATTGTTACAAAAAATGAGCCTGCCGTACCCCTCTACTTTTCCCGGCGTCAATGGCTTCAAAGTCTGCAAAGATTTTTGTTCCGAATAACCGAAATCTGAGAAAAGAGCTCCTCCAATTGAAAGGAAATCAATTTAAAATCGCGATCACCCCATTCATGAAAGCAAAAGAGAGAAACCCCCACAACGAAGGCTATTTTCAGACCTTCTTCTCATCGACGATTTCGAGAGCTTCTTCGATCGATTCCACACTGCAATCATATCAAATAGAAAAATACAATCCGAAACAGACTCACATTCAGCTGTCAACAGATTATAGAACGATGAATCCGAAAGCTCGAGAAGGGAGGACGAAACTCGAAAGCGACAGAACCCGTACTCAAAACCCGTAACCCGGATTTCCATAAATATATAAAAGGCCTAAGCCCTATCATATAAAAATAAATAGCCCAACTTGTATTAATAAATTATACCCACTCATTCACTATACTAGTATAATATGATTGAACTAATTTTTCGAATTATAATTCATGTTTTATTATTTTTAAAACTAGTTATCAATTATTAAATATAAATATTTTATACTTATCACATAAATTTTAAGTACCAAAGACTATTAATGTAATTAAAGAATAACAAAATTAAAATTGAGTAATGTTTAAATCATAAATAGACAAACAATTTAAATTTGTTGGTTTTCCAGGGGTAATATTTGTCTCTAGAATCACCAAAAGTAAACTTGCGGGGCAATAATGTCTCATGTGGTCCGTCCGCATGCCATGTTCTAATACTTCTTTATTTTCATACAATGTACCATATTCATCTTAAATTATTATAATTTTAGACTATATGTAATATTAATAAATAATATATAATTTTTTTATCATATAATATATATATACAAATCACATTTGCGATTGATACGAAGAATGCAAATTTTTGAACAAAACACTAACATATAATGTTATTTTACCATTTGTGTTATATATAAAATTCAAAAGACGGGATTAATATTTTTCATACCACTTGATTTTCAAGGGAGAAAATTGTGTCTTTAATCCCTAATTTTTTATAGATTTGATAAATTTAATTCTTATGATTTATAATGATATATTTAGTCACCGGCAAATTTTGTTGTCCATGTTTGTAATATTTGATAAAGTAGACCTCGAAATGAGAAAATCAATCGCAATTAAATATTTGGCGAGGATCTCAGCTATCAACATTAAAAATTTTGTGGATAGATTATGTGATACATATTAAACTTTATGAACTAATTTTGCTAAAATTTATAAAGTATGAGGATTTATTTTATCATCTTTATAATTTAGGGATAACAAATAATATAATTATAAAATTTTAAGAACTAAAATTATCAAAATCATGATATTATAGAGACTAAATTTGTATCTCGCTCTTTTTTATGAATATGAAGAATGTAATTGAAGATATAAGATAACAATTAAAACATATGACAATATAATTAAAAAGAGCATTTTTATATTGTAATATTAATATAATGGGGTAGGAAATTCTTACACCAGAGATTTCCATTTTGCCCAAAGTTCTCACGTTGTAAACCGACCATCTCTTTCACATGACTAATTTTGTAGGGGTGAAATAAAAATGGACTTTTTCTTGAGAATTCTGTGTTTTTTGTGATTTATTTTTATTTTTATTTTTATTTTTGGGGTGTTGTTAAAAATGTGGAATAAACCAGGAAAAGGAAGAGAATGACTTTTGAGGGTGAGAAGAAGTAGAAGGGGTAGGGAAAGTGAGAGGGGAGCATACCTTCTCTGTTCGTTGTGTATTGCTCCCTCATTAGATCTTGATTTCACCCTAATCTTCTTTCAACTTTGATGGTGAGACATTGAAACGAACATTTGATTATTTTTAATAATTTTTCTGGTTGTGGGTATCGCCGTTGATTTGGATTTTTGAATTCTCGGGCTTTCATGATTTGAATCGAATCTCATGAGGATCCGATGATTTTAGATTGAATCCTGCATTTCCCAACTAATATCTGACCATTGATTTTTGTTGGGTTTCTATTGATTTTCTCGGTGAGTTGTTGTTGTGGTTCGTCGGATTTAACTTTACCCAGGATTGATCTGTTAGACCCACCATTTTGATTGATCACAGATTGGTATTTTCGATTTTGTATCAGTTGCCTTTGATCTGCCTCTTATGTTGTCATCTTGGTTCTGTAATTCAATCCATGATGGCATTTTGCTTGATTGTTGGATTTCGTTTGATTCCATTTTTAAAACGTATTATCAAACTTTGTTTTTTATTTGATTCTTCTACAGTTCTTATTTATTGACACGGTCGTTGTTTCATTTGATTAAATGTAGTCCAGTTGAAGTTTAGATAGCTCTGTAACATTATAGAAAAAATGGAGATGGATCAAGGGAAGCTTTTTATTGGTGGGATTTCATGGGACACTAATGAGGATCGTCTAAAAGAGTATTTTGGAGCATATGGAGAAGTCATAGAAGCTGTTATAATGAGGGATCGTACTACAGGCCGTGCTCGAGGCTTCGGTTTCATTGTCTTTGCTGATCCTGTTGTTGCTGAACAAGTAGTGAAGGAGAAGCACATGATCGATGGACGAACTGTATGTTTCTCGTCTTGATAATCGAAAAATGTCGTCTTTGGATGCATTTATCAGCATGGTTATTCGGGAACAATGCACATCTGTATTAACTCATTTTTCCGTTCTTCTTCTAGGTGGAAGCCAAGAAAGCTTTTCCGAGGGATGATCAGCACCTGATAAATCGAATCGGTGGCAGCATTCAAGGATCACCGGGATCAGGACGAACGAAAAAGATTTTCGTAGGAGGATTACCATCTACAGTCACTGAAAATGACTTCAAAAACTACTTCAAACAGTTCGGTACCATAACCGATGTTGTCGTTATGTATGATCATAACACACAAAGGCCTAGAGGTTTCGGTTTTATAACTTATGATTCAGAGGATGCTGTGGATAGAGTCTTACACAAGACATTTCATGAGCTAAATAGCAAAATGGTCGAGGTAAAAAGAGCCGTACCTAAAGAATTATCTCCCGGTCCAAGCCGAACCCCTCTTCTTGGTTACAACTATGGTTTAAGCAGAACAAGCAACTTCTTAAGTAACTATCCTCAGGGGTATGATCTTGGCTCTGTTGGAGGATATGGAGTTAGAATGGATAGTCGATACAGTCCTTTATCGAGTTCCCGTACCGGTTTTTCACCTTTCGGTTCTCCAAGTTTCGGGATGGGTGTGAATATGGACCAAAGATTGAATGTTGGCTTTGGAGGGAGTTCAAACTTTAGCAACAATCTCGGTTTTAGCCGTGTTATGAATCCTTATATCGGGAACAACCAAAGCCGTCATATTACTCCTATTGGTTACAATACAAGTAGCATAAGGAATACTTCTTCTATCAATGCATCACCAAGAAACTTATGGGGAAATAATGGTCTCAGCACTTCACCAAATAATTCGTATCTTGGTTCGGGAAGAGGAGGTTTCGGTGTCTTTGGAATCGGAACAAACTGGGGCACTTCTCCGATTGCTCCTTCCCTCGGAGTAAATTCTTCAGGTTTCAATGTGGGAAATGCAACTTTTGGCAGTGGAGAAAACAGTTATGCTTTCGGAGAAGCGGGATTTGGAAGGAACAATGGAAATGTTTTAGCTACATCATCTTCATTTGTTAATATAAATAGAGATTATGAGGCACCATCACCATATTCGGATTTTCACCAGATCGGCTCTGTTTATGGGGATCGAACTTGGCAATCTACACCTAATCCGCTCGGTAGCTCTGCTTCCTTTGTTGGTTATGGACTTGGTAATTCTGAAAATGCTACTTCTAAGGAGTCAGACGATTACAGTGTTCCAAATAGACAATCCAGTAGAGGTAATCACATCATCCCCCCCTTATAACTAGTTCCATTACACTCATTTTATTCGATTGACTTTCAATACGCATAGAACAAGCCCTTTTGAAATACAAGCTTAATGACAGAAGCTACAAGCTAACACAAACACCAAAATTTACATCTTACTAAATAAAGTTGCTGGTTTATCTTCAGGATTAGCTGCATAGGTAGCATAGAACTTGGCAAAACGTTTGGATTTTGAAGGGAATCTGTATCTCAGATCATGGATCCATTATCAGTCGAAGACGTGAGGTTTGATGTTTAGTTTTCTTACACAAGGTGGTTGTGGTGTTGAAGAGAAACACATTTTTGCATTCTTTGTTTTGGTTGTTAGAATCGTTTGTATTTTGTTTGTTTTTGAATTTTATATTTGCTGAGAGTTGCGTTATGTATTGTTGATGCTTGAAATACAAAAGGGATTGATTGTGTTCTTTCCCTTTGAATAAAAACGCGAGAGGAGGAAGAGATACTTATTTGTTCAGGCAACACTTTGTTATTTATTGTATTGACTTAGACATAAAATCATCTCTTCTTTTCTTTTATTTTGTTCTATTTTTATGTGAGGATCAATAGGAGAGAATGAGTTCATATTCGTCGACTAATTACGTTTGTTTATAGAATTCGATCAATTCGTAAGCATACAAAGTTCGATTCCTTCATGTTCGTCCTAATTAAAATATGAATATTATTTGAATAAGAATTTCAATGAATACTTACATGTTTGCAAACATTCGAATATTTGTCTTTTTTTATACTATTTAAGTATCAACACGAACAAACAGATTCGAATACGAACTCGTGTAAAATATGAACGGATCAAAACACAAATAAATCCGAACACAAACATGAACAATTTTTTTAAATATAAACAATGTTCGAACATGTTTTTCATTCAAACTATAATATATAGTGAGACGCAAATTTGGTTCCATAATTTCATATTTTTGGTAATTTTTGTGTCTAAAGTTTTGTGATTGTGTTAATTGTGATCTTAAAAAATGAAGATGACAAAATCATTCATCATACTATGTATTTTTTTGCAAATCTGATCTCCGTTTAATATATATAGCATAATTGGTTTATAAAGTTTTCAATTTTGAAAATTGGGACGATCAAATTTCGGTCACTGATTTTGCCACATTGAGGATCTGATTTGTTAAATATTGTAAATATTGAGGACTAAATTTGTAAAAACTATGAAATTGTATGATTAAATATGCATTACTAATTTTGATTACCAAATTTGATAAAACTATAAAGATTTGGGAATATATATATGTATATTTCATTCGAATTACAATCATTTAATTATATTGATTTAATTTAATTTATTTAAAAATTATAATCAAAACTGATTTTTGAGAGAGATGAGTATACTAATGGCTAATTTAACTTTAATGGAATATTTATTTTTACAGGTTTGTTTTGACAAGTGGAGGAGGTTCTTTTCTTTGAGAAGGCGAGACCAGAATCCGCGTAGATGGGCCCCATTTTTGTTAGAATCAATGTGGGCCGGACGATTTTGATAGTGATTAAGGACGGACAGCATTATATCACGTGGCCCATGTGTCCGCACGTCCACTTCCCTTTATTTTATTTTTTAGGACGAATATATTAGTCATTAAATATTTGAGAAAATTATTCCATCAGTCTATAATGTTTAGAATATCATAAAGACGATTCCTCCAAAATTTGTAAATTGCATGAGAAACCCTCGAAGTTTCAAAATTGTTCAAAAATGACTTTGAAGTGAATATTAACGGTTTTCGTCTTTTTAGTATAAGTGATTTTGATAATTTATGTATTATTTTTAAATTTTTCAAACTTTGGAGATATAATCATTACATATTTTTAAGGTTACAATATCAAATACAAACTATGAAACATTTAAAATATTAACTATAGTTAGGGCCAAATATAAACTATTTTAAAACTTTGGGCAAACCACGCAATTCATAAACTTTGAGGGCACAATGTTTAAAACTTTAAAAAATTTGGTGATCAACATCACACATTATATCAACTTCTGGGGCTTTGTATGCAATTTATAAGTTTTGAGAGTACAACATTTACACTATTTCAAAGTTTGGGGGGCCAATGACAAACACCACTCTTAAATATTTAGATGTTGATGTTATTTTTTGTGTAACTTATTTTTTTTCTAAATTTGGATCAAATTTATAACAATGGATGAAATGATGGGCATATATAATGTAATTAATGAAGTATGAAGTTTATATATATATATATATATTTGAACTGGACCTTTCGAACGGGTACCCAACAATCGGTCGGTTTTCATCGATCTAGGTACATGCCATTAACTAACTTCGCTTCCCTATAAACAAATTTTAGTATATAAATGACAAATATTAATATTTATTATTTTGGAATTTATTAGAAATTTAGTATTATAAATATTTTAAATAATTGGCTTAAAGCGAATTGGGCCCAGTTAAGATATTGGACTGGGCCAATTGAATAAAATGCAAACTCAGACCCGGATATGCCAATAAATTGCAAATACGGCGTCGTTTGTGCACATCTAAAAATATCTGTAAGCTAAGACCTCTGAGCTCTCTCTTTGGGTTAACGGAACGGAACCCTCCTTTGAGATTAAGCGGAAATTTGACTTCCATTTTAATTGAAATGGCTGCTCCGGCTGGCTCCACGAAGCAAGACTCCGAAGCAGAAAGCGCGAATTCTACGGATTTTAATTCTGCTCTCCAGTCGGATTCAGCCAGTCCGTTAAGTCCACCAGTTGTTTGCCTTTTACGATTTGCCGGTGACTCTGCGGGAGGTGCATTTATGGGCTCCATTTTTGGATATGGTAACTACTAGAGGATTCTTGTTATTATTCTGCGGTTTAGTTGGTTTGATAAGTGAAGTGTGTTTATATGTAGACTCTGAACTCGACTTTGAGAAGTAGTTGTCAGTGAATTGTTTTCTCCCTTTAGATCACCTACGACATATCAAATAATTTCACTGGAAATAAGTCAGAATGTTATAAATGTATGGAGATTGCTTTTTTTTGCAAAGGTTCTGGATTATTCAAGAAAAAAGGCTTCAAAGGGTCCTTTGCAGAGGCTGGATCTTCTGCAAAGGTCTGAGATGTATTCCTTGTAGCTTTTATTGTACTGAAAATATCACTGATATAGAATGCAAATCTGTTTCTGTTTTGTTCTTGTAGACATTTGCAATTTTGTCAGGAGTTCATAGTTTAGTTGTTTGCTTCTTAAAGAGACTTCGTGGTAAAGATGATGGTTAGTGAGATTTTGTCCATTGCTGTAAATAACATCGTGTTATTGGCTTTACTTTCTATTTTACTTGTATTTTTTTCTCTTTTCAGTTATCAATTCAGGAGTTGCTGGTTGTTGCACAGGCATTGCTCTTAGTTTTCCAGGTTAACTGTGACATTTTCATCTTTGAGATATTGTAACTATGGATATGATGTTTTCGCATGAGAAAATGACATCTTCCATGACATATTTATTTCCCGAAACTTTAAAGTTTTGGTAAATTTTGTCATTCAACCTTGCAACTTTTGGTAAATCAAATCCCCAAAGTGGCAAAATCATTTCCCTAAATTTGATTTCGGCCGAAGATCTCATTTGCCAAAATTTAAAACTTTGGGGATCAAATATGTAAACAGACCAAATGTTGGACTAGTTTAGCCAAAACTTAGAAAATATAGGATCGGTTTGGCTATCTTGATACTTTGGGAATCAAAATTACCACAATCATGACACTTTGGAGAAAAACATGAAACTATGGGGACCAAATTTGCATCTAGCTCATTTTGAATTGTTGAAATTGTATGAGTAGTTCATTTTACTGGATGGTATTACTCCTTTTCAGGAACACCACAAGCTTTGGTTCAAGGTTGTCTCACGTTTGGGGCATTCTCATTCATTATCGATGGACTAAACAAGCGGCAAACAGCTCTAGCCCAGCCGCTCTCCCTCCGAGTTGACCGACGGCATTACGGAGTGATTCCTCCGCTAGCACTACCACTTCCAAGTGAGCTGAAGGAGAATTTCGCAGCATTTTTTTCAGGTCTTAAGCAGAATTAGATTCTAAGGCAGTGAAGTCTCTCAATGCATTTTTTCCTTAGTTCTGTAAAGATTTGTACTCTTGAGAATCCATGTTTCAGGGTCCAGATTTCATCATAAAATGGCTGCCTCATTTTATTATTAAAAAATTGACAGAGAAGCTGCAGATAAAGAGGAAAGCAAGCTTGAATTACTATTTGTCCCTCGTTACACCTAAAATATTTACATTGTTCAAAAAGCACTCAGCAGATTGGCATCTCAGAACAGAGTTCTCCATCTGATGCAACATACAAGCTAGAATTTGACTGATACAGAAATATCAAACCACCTTGTTGTAATGCAAAAGGTCATCAATGGAGGTGATCAAAAGGAAACAGTGAAATCTTCTTTACTAAGATCATAGACAGACCTGCAATATGTGGTAAGAAGTACTCAGTTTCTTTACTTATTTGCTAACAATGGCATATGTTCAATTTGCAGAAGGTATCTCACCTACTACAGTCAGTGTTCATCATGGCTTGTTGCAAAAATGATTCTTTGACAACATGTCCGGAATCCCTAATGCTGAGACGCTTTCACACCCGAGCAACTCCTTTAATTTTGCGTCACATGAGATTGCGGTTGGGTTCAAAGGATCCTAGGAGCAGAAGTCACAATAACTGGGATGAGGGTAAACAGTAATTTGAAAATCTTTTAGTTTTAAGCATACCTCGAGTTGGTTAACCTTTAAATACTCCCATATTTGTCTTAAAACTTCTGCTTGTGACATCTCCCTCTCTTCACATCCCAGGAAACCAGCTAGAGCTTCAGAGATTATGACGATTGGAACAGGTTCATCACCTTTAGTGCCTGATTCGGATATCACTAACTTTTGTTTCTTAGCATTCTCAGCAGTTGGATCTGCATACAAGAGAAAATTCAGCAGACTTTAGAGGCCAGTGGATAGCAATATACACAACCAATCAATAAGGATCTCAAATTCATACTGGAAGATTCAAGTGGAAGGATATGTTTTGCTAGCAACTTATTCATCTTGAACATATCGGTACAGTCCGTTTCAAACACCAACCGGAGCTCATCATTGCAGATTATCTTCCTTTTGTTACTAGGATCTTGAAGATTGTTTTTCCTTATATATGCCCATAACTGTCTAACAATCTGCACATCACAATTGTTTTACAGGTAATAATATGATCAAAGCATAAGGTTGAAACTTGAAACAAGAAGTTTGCTCTCAAAAACCTCAGTCCTCGGCAATGTTGGTTGTCCTACAATGGTTTGAAGCTCCGGGGAAACACTACAAGGTTTGTTTAATCCTCCTGGACCACCTCTTTTTCTCTTTACAATTGGAGCACTGTCAACAGAAAGATTAATAACAGCAAGTAGGCTTCTTTTCCTCTATTTATCACTTCTTTAAAATAATGGAAACATATGTAAAAGCTCCAAGTTTTCACACCTTTCTTTAGCAGGTCTGCTTGCTGGAGTCTCAGGCGGATTATTTACCGTCACAACCGGGGGCGCTGGGGGAGACTTAGCTAACTGTGGCTGAGGCATCGTGGACGGGAATGCATAACCTTCTGCTGAATGGAGTCCCGAAAAAGTCTGAACTGAGAGTTGCGGCGGAATTGGGCGAAAATTAGGGGTTCGATTTGGGATGAAACGACCTTGCTGGTGATATTGGGGAATGTAGCTCATTGGCTGGGAGAGGAAGCGGAGGAAATGCTCGATTCTAGCGCGAATGAAGTCGTGCTTGGTACTCAAATCGACGCCTAATTTATCCTCCAACAGGTGAACGATTCCATTGAAGGAGGTGAAAACGCTGGAGTCACGGAAAAGAGAATCGAGCGCCTCCGCTATCTGGTGCTCCGTCACGGCGGTACCTACCTGCTGCGGCGGTGCTACTCCGTCATTCATGGAATTTACCGATTTACTATTCTCACTGCCGACGCTGTTAATTCTTAGAAAAGTAACTGAATTTAATATCTACCAGTCCACCCTTTCGTTCTCTCTGTCCTTGTCGCATCCAACATTGAAAATACTGTAATACCCTTTTATATTTTATTTTATTTATTAATACTCTACAAAAATATTGATGAGAAATTGGGAAATTAATCAGATGATTAGGGTTTATGTTCTTTCATTTTGAGATTCACTTCAGACTGTGAGAATTAGAAATTTGGGCAGGGAATTTCGATCGAAGAATGGCATCTCCAGAAGACGAAGAACAAGAAATCGTTTCCGAATCAGTATCGGAGTATGAATTCCTGAATGGTAAGAACAATTTGGTATCGTTCGCGGTGTTACCTCGCTTTGAAGTTCTTTTTATGCGACAAGCGGAAGCTTGAGGTGTTGGTGTTCTCTGTTGATGGCAAGTGGTTGAAGCTTCTAAGTTCTAAAGCCATGGAGTCGGTTTCAGTAGGTCGCCAGAACAATTAAGGTATCGGCGAATTTTTTACATTCTTGAAATGGAACACTCAAAGATCAGAGAAAACTTCGTGGGATCATCATCTTGCTGATATTTTCAGGTTATTATGTATTTTTTAGGGTTTGGTATATCTATGCGCTGATTTTCATTCTTTTTTGTACTTTTTATTACGTTGTAGCATGTTCGAAAAAGTCCTTCTGAGGATGATCTGCAACTCCACTTAACTTCAACTAAAGAAGCTCTTAAAAGAGATGGACCATTAGCAAACTTCAAGGTATGTGGTTCTGTATTTATTGATACATAAATTGACTTGATTACCAGAAGAAGACTAAGTCAAGCAAGTTCCATGTGACAAGGAAATTAGATGGGGTTTTTTCAAAAGTAACTTTATTTTTAAAATCATTTCTCAAAACTAAGTTCATTTTAAAACATATTTCAAAACTATATTTTTAAATTTTTTAAATAATAACAAATCATTTTTTATAATTACTCAAAATTATGGATCCTTTTTGATATTTTTAAAAACTATGTAATTAACCCTCTCACTTAGCACCAATGTTTTGGAGTTATATTTGAAATTTTAAAAACATTAAAAAAATATAAGTTTGAGTGAAATAAATGGTAAACTGCTGATACGATGAAAACCGAGCTTAATCGGTGTTTCGATCGATATTAAACTGGCCCAACAATCATCAGGCCTCACCCATTATGGGATACCTGGTCCTAGAGTTCTCATCAATACTAAATAAAAAAAATTCAGAACCGACCGGTATACCTCCGGCCGTACTGGTAGTACCGGTCTAGACCGAAACGATACTCCAGACAGGTATGAAAACATTGATTTAAGCAATGCTTTAAATTTTCGGTATACTAGAAATTTCGATCATACCGGTTTCTGTACCGGATATGTATCGGGTATACCAGATATGTGCTGGAATATTTATAAAAAATTATCATATATAATATTTATAAGTTAAAAATCGAGCTTAACCGGTGTTTCGACCGGTTACGCCCGATACCGGGTTTCCAGGTTAGAACCCAGGTTTTTCCGGTCGACCCGGAAAAATAAAAAAATTCGTACCAGCCGGTATACCACCGTGGTCGGAACGTTCCGGATTGAAACGATACCTTTGACCAGTATGAAAACATTGGTTTAAACAATGTTTTAAATTTTCGGTATACCGATATGTTATTCCAGAAATTTTGGTCGTACCGATTTCAGCCGGTATTTTGTTTTTGCAGGGTTCGGGTCGGATCTAACTTATTTAATTTAGGAAAAAAATATAAAAATATTTTATAATTTAATTTAATATTCCGGTACATATCTGGTATGCCCGATACATATCCGTACAGAAACCGGTACGACGGAAATTTCTGGTATATCGAAAATTTAAAACATTGCTTAAATCAATGTTTTCATACCTGTTCGGGGTACCGTTTCGGTCTAGCCCGGTACTATCAGTACGGTCGGGGGTATACCGTCTTTTCTAAATTTTTTAAATTTAGTATAAAAAATAAAATAAAATAATTTTTCCAGATCGAACTGGAAACTCGGTACCATGCCATATCGATCGAAACACCGATTAAGCTCGGTTTTCATCTTAACGGCAGTTTACCATTTATTTCACTCCAACTTATATTTTTTTAATGTTTTTAAAATTTCAAATATGATCCATAACTTATAAATATTATATATGAGAATTTTTTATAATTAAAAAAAGAAAGAAATATAGTTTTGAAATTGATTTAAAAAATAGTGTAGTTTTGAAAGATTGGATTGAAAATAAGTATTTTTTAAAAAGCCCCGAAATAAGATTCCACTCAAATGATGTTCGAAATGACAAAGCGGTACAAATTTCAGAGGTTATTACAATGCAGGAGCCTCGAATAATAGGTTAAGGATCAAACAACCACATAGAGCGTATGTTATCGATGCAAGCTTGCATTCCTATGGAAAACGCCACAGAACAGAACATAATGCTAACCACATGAATCCTCTGGATCACATTAAGGTGAGAAATGCTGCTGCTTCTACACAGAATGCTCAAGATTCAGTAGGGTGCCACTACAATTCCTGGTGCGTATCGACATTATAATTCGAAAAACTGCTACATTGAATGGTGTCATTGGTATAGTAAGATTGCATTCTTCATATCACATATTTGACATACAATATGCAAAAAGTTTCAAACTTCAGATTTCAATGCAGGAAAGTGAAGATCAAGCAAATTTAGTCCTCATGGCTCAGATTCTTAGCAGAAGAGAATAGAGATCAGCTTCATAAAAATGTGATCTTTTCCTATAGAAATGGCATTTTCCATGTTCAATGCTTTTACCGAGGAAAACTTTTGGTTTCCCAGATTGGTTTCTGGATGTTAAGCACCGTGTAGGAATCTCCATCGACAGGAGGCATCGCATTGAGGTCAAAAGACCGGAGCTTTTTACATGAAGAGGCGATGTCAAACTCTGCATCATCAACAACTGTGGATGAGGAGTCACAGTCGCTATGACAATCATCTGGAGCTACCGGCGGCGACAGGGGAAACCTCCTTACGTTGATCGGCGGTGGCCGGCTGAAAGACTCCACAGTACTGCTCATTCCGCTCGATGTAGGCCTCTGCGGACCAAAACCAGGTCCCAATAATGAATCACAATTAGGGTTTCGAGAATTGAAATCAGGAAAAATAACGGCGTCCTCTTGCAAAGGGAAATTGGTCTTCGTTTTAGGGCCACGAAAAGATCGGGCTGCGGCATCGTATGCCTTCGCCGCATCCTCCGCCGTGTCAAACGTTCCAAGCCATACACGCGCCTTCTTCACTGGATCCCTTATCTCCGCCGCGTATCTTCCCCACGGCCGCTTTCTCACGCCCCGGTACCTGATCTCCTTCAAAATCTCAGATCCGTTAACTGTTCCTCCATTTACAACCTCCGATTGCCTCGCCACCGCTCTGCGTTTCGTCATCGGAATTCCAAAACCGATCAGTAATTCAATATCAGATCCAATCACAATCGATCCATCGCTAAAAAGAAGTGCAAAGGCAACTAAATAACCCAGGAATCGCCATATGTAAACAAGAAACACTGCAGAGACGAAGGAGGGAGGCAATCATCACCATGCTTCTCCTTCCCTGTTAAAAACGCGTGGCGATTTTGTTCTTCAATTTCCTTAACTTCCATGGCTCCATTTCTCCATTTTTTCCTTCCACGTCTTTCATTCCTAATATGTTTTTTATTTACAATTTAATTTGTTTATCATAAAAAAGATTATATCCGAAAATTAAATTTCTATAATATCTTTACTTTCAAATCATTATAATAAAAAAATGGTTTAATATTTATTATAATTTCACTCTCCAATTATGTATTTCATTGTCTAATTAAATATTGGTAATTTAGATAACACATGTGCGATAATCTTAGTACTTTATTTATTAATACTATTAATAAATGGGCGAAATAGCCATTAATAAACTAGCCTTGTACCATTTGACATGACTTGTATTATTTGGAATAAAATTAAATATGTTGTTTTAAAGTACACGTGAATTACTTTATTCTTAAATTATTGATTTTATGACTTTATAGCTGACTTGTATTATTAATCAATAATTATAAAATTTATAGAAAATACGATGATTACAATATTAAAGCTTTTTATATAATAAGTTAATTAAATAATGATAAGATATATATGGCAAATATGTAAATAAGGTGTGACATTGAGGGTACAGCACATGTGAGTGGTGCTAGAATCTAGCAAAGCCAAAGACCCCCACAAGACGACGACGTTTTGGAACAGGGGCCCACGGTCAGCCTCTTCCCATGACGTGATTTCCCCTGTGAAATATCGCTCTCTTGCCAAAAAAACCGTGCTTTATCATTTTCAACTCTGCTACTCACTTTTCTACTGCAAACGACAGCGCGCTAGATCTGGGCCCTAATCTTCGAGAATCCGACCCGCTTTTGGGAGATCAGGTGAGGGCAATGTAGCCATTGTTTCTGTTTATGGAGCCTTGCAAGTTTGGGATCGATAATGTGTGTGGTCTGTTTGGATTTTGGGTTTCGGTGTTTGCTTTTCGAGTTTTGTGGCTAAATTTTTGTTCGTTTGGCTTGAAAAGGGTTGAATTGGGAAATTTTGTTATTCATACTTGGAATGACGATGAAATTGTTCATTGGGCATTTGTCTTGTTGTTAGGGCAAGATTTTTCATCTTCCATTGAACCTTTATTTGTGTGCAGATTTTAATTTGTCTATGGCAGCGGCAGAAAACGAAAGCCCTTTTCTAGGCGAAGCGACTTGTAGAACATTACTGCAACAATTGCAGGTAAATAGTTAATTCTATTCTGATAATACAGCAATGGAATTTGCAGATTTTGATAACAAATCTGATCTATTTTTATGCAGCAAATTTGGGATGAAGTTGGAGAAAGTGATGATGAACGGGACAAAATGCTTCTTCAGTTAGAACAGGAGTGTTTGGATGTGTATAAGAGAAAGGTTGATTTGGCTGTGAAATCCAGAGCCCACCTTCTCCAAACACTAGCTGATGCCAGAGTTGAACTCACTAATCTCCTCTCTGCTCTTGGAGAAAAAACTTATGGTGGAATTGTAAGTAAATATTCTCACAGATTGTTTTTTGTGAAATTGATTTGTCATACTGCACTAGAAACAAAAAGAATTTGGGGCATTTTATATAAGAAAATGTACGAGGTTTTGATATTCTTTTACAGCCTGAGAAGACAACAGGAACAATTAAGGAACAGCTTGAAGCTATAGCTCCAGCACTTGAAAAGCTTTGGAAGCAAAGGGATGAAAGGGTGAATGAGTTTTCAAGTGTTCAATCTCAAATACAGAAGATAAGTGCTGAGATATTAGGAACAAGTGATATTGTTGTGAGTCCAAAAGTCGATGAATCTGATCTATCTCTTAAGAAATTAGATGAATTTCATGCTCAGCTCCAAGACCTTCATAAGGAAAAGGTAATTAAGTACCTTATTGTATTCAGTTTCTGGAATTCGAGGCTTATAATTGCATGTTTTGATATCTCAGAGTGAAAGATTGCACAAAGTTCTTGAATTTGTCAGCACAGTTCATGATCTTTGCACTGTACTTGCCTTGGATTTCATTACAATAATCACTGAAGTACATGCAACTCTCAATGAATCCACTACTGTACAGTCGAAAAGCATAAGCAACGAGACGTTATCGAGGTTAGCTAAGACAGTTATGAGTTTAATGGAAGAGAAGAAGCAGAGATTAATAAAGGTAATCTCTTCCTTGGAATGCTTATCTTTTCATTCTCTTCTTGTAATGTATATAATTTTTACCTGCCTCACTGCACAGCTTCAAGACTTAGCCACTCAGCTGGTTGATCTCTGGAATTTGATGGACACTTCCCGGGAAGAACGCAGCCTCTTCGACCATGTAACTTGTAACATCTCGGCTTCGGTTCACGAGGTTACTCTTCCTGGTGCTCTAGCTTTAGAACTCATTGAACAGGTAACATAATTACACTACACTTGTACCTGATTCAATCATTTCATCGAATTTTTTTCGTATTTTTTGAAGGCTGAAGTGGAAGTTGATAGACTTGATCAGCTCAAAGCCAGCAGAATGAAAGAAATAGCTTTCAAAAGACAAACTGAACTTGAGCAGATATATGCTCATGCACATATAGAGATTGATACCGATGCAGCTCGGGAACAAATTTTATCACTTATCGATTCCGGTAGTGTCGAACCAACGGAACTTTTAGCTGATATGGATAATCAGATATCAAATGCAAAAGAAGAAGCTCTCAGTAGGAAAGATATATTGGATAAAGTTGAGAAATGGATGTCTGCTTGTGAAGAAGAAAGTTGGCTTGAAGATTACAATCAAGTAACTCATCAATCATTTGTAGTTCTAGAATACCAAAATAGTGAAGTTTCATTGAAAATTTGTTCAACAGGATGAGAATAGATATAATGCTAGCAGGGGAGCACATTTGAATCTGAAGAGAGCTGAAAAGGCCAGAGTTCTGGTTAGCAAAATTCCAGGTACCTCTCATGTGTCTTGATCTTGCAAATTTTAGCTACTTGTGACTTGATCTTCGTATGGGCAGCTCTAGTCGAGGGGTTAGTCGCGAAAACTAGTGCTTGGGAGCAAGAACGAGGGCTCGCATTTATCTACGATGGAGTCCCTCTCCTTGCCATGCTAGATGAATATACACTGCTAAGACAAGATAGACAAGAGGAGAAGAAGAGAATGAGGGTGATTCTTCTTTGTTCCATTTGCAGAATATCTTGCTTCTTCTTTGTGTTGACCAAATACTGTAATTTTAGGATCAGAAGAAGTTCCATGAACAGATGAGCAAAGATCAAGAAACCACATTTGGCTCTACTTCAAGCCCAAGACAGTTTACTGCAAAGAAAGTAATCGGACAACGAACCAATGGCACAACCACCAACGGTAGCTCAATCCGACGTCACTCCATTCAGAATGGTTCGAAATCCATAAACCGGGATGGGAGGAGAGACAGTCGACCAATCGCTCCGGTGAACTACGTAGCCATATCAAAAGAGGATGCCTCTTCTCACACTTCTGGTACCAATCCTCTTCCAAGCACACCATAAGTCCCACTATTCCATTCCATGATAAGCAAATGACTACTACCCTCTAGATATCTGTATCTCTTGTGTCTAAGTAGCTCTTAACCATAGGACTTTTTGTGTGTGATTGTATGATATTCTTCATCAGTTTCCAAAATTTCCCTTCTGGTTTCACCCTCTACCTGCTCTCTTTTTGCTCAACAAGAAGTCATTAAATATGCTCACAGTCACAGATCTAGCATGTACAAAAGCAGAATATAAAGCACAATTCACCATTTTGAAGCTCATTTTTGCACCAGTGGATACTTTTTGCATCATACATAGAGCAGGAGAAACCAAAACAAGGAAAGGCACACTAGAGTATGTAAATGCAATTATTATTGACAAAAGCGTAGAAATGAGTTGCAATAACACTTAAACAAGAAAATAATGAGCACTTTGGCATGAGATATGATGGCTATTTACAAATTCTAAGGATGATATAGACATACGAACATCGACTTGTTTCAGAATGATCCGAATGTGTTCTCCCCACTGTAAGTCATGTACAAGAATCCATCCTCATCTTTGTTTTCCTCATAAATTGCAGACATCATTGCAGCTGCAAGTTCAAAGAAGATGAAACAAATTCTTTCAGTGTTTAAAATTCGTTGATTGATTAATTCTTTACCAGTAGGAGGGAGGACATTCTTGACAAATATGAATATGGCTTTCTCAGCACTAAGCTTAATTCTTTTTCGGACAACATACACGAATTGTCCAACCGTCAGGTCAGCAGGAACCAGATATCTGCATATGTGATAGGCCATTCATTAGTATAACAAAAGAAAAAGTAGATCGAAGTTGTTCGGTGCATCAAAATCGGAACTACTTTTTCTTATCGATGTCGGGTATGTCACTTCTTTCAGATTTCTCCACAATAACCTGAGATATACAGAAAAGGTACATCCATTTAGACACTTAACAGCGACACAAAAATACTGCATATATTATATGAAGAAACCGTTTTGTACTTATCAATTACCGGGATTCTGTCAGGATACTTCTCCCGGATACGAACAGCTTCAGCCTGGCGCCTCTCTATAACAAGGAAAATCAGTATTACAACATGAACGATTCCCACTGGAAACAAGAATGAAAAAACCAATACAAAAGATGAAGTAAAATAGAACAAACAGACATAGCATAGATGTCCACTAAATCATCGTGTGAAAAACGGACCAAGGGGGGCAATTCAGTTACACCAAAAAGAAGCTAATCATCACCAGAAAACCAAGCGTAAAAAAATAAAGCAAACGGATGAAAGATTAAATTTCAACAGAAAATTTCAGCGTAATCAACAGAATCTAAACAGACACCAACTAAGACTAAAATTGATCACATAATAACTTAATCCCAAGATCGACTACCAAACGATGAACAAACACAAATCCCCCCAATCAAAAAATCAGATTCCATCAAAAAATTAAAAATTGGGCCTGCTGCTCGTCGTACCAAGCGGGTGTTCCAGTTTGAATGAGCTTTTAGCCATAACCCCCTTTTCCAAACTAATGAAAGAGAAAAACAAAGATCAAGCCTGAAAGGTAACCAATAAATCCATAAGAAAAAAGAAGATAAATCCCAAAATCGAGGGTTTACCACTAGAAGAAGCAAGCAATCCCTTCAAATTTGAACCGGCTAAGAATCTCTTCTGTGATGCACGCAATCATCCATTCTAGAAATTGCCCTTCTTATTCGAAACACCAAAAATAAAAGAATATTCAATATTCTACCTCTTATGGGCCGGACACATATTTGGGCATTATATCTATAAAGGCCCATAGAAACGTGGTATTATAAATTAAATTCCTCTAACTTTGGGGACCTATAATTAAATATTATTTTTTTGGAAAACCAGCGGTGAAAGTGCTGATGGATACAGACTTTTAACCAATCTGTTCACCATTTAATTTAACAATGAAATAAATGCAAATATTTTTGTTCTTTCAAATAATATTAAAATATTACAAATTTGTCATGTGACTCTAACCAAATAGTAAGATAAGATCCACAGGTGCAGTGGGGACCCCACGGGCTTTTTAGGGAATAAACAAGTTCACTTTTGTAAATATTTTATATCTTCGCTAAAATGAATAATTTGTTAAATTTAATTCACAAATTTTTGGAAAGACGAATTGATCCTCGAACTTTCGTAGTTTAGCAAAATAGATTTTTAAAATTTAGTTTGTATGACATAATTGATCACTAATATTTTTCAATTTTGATTCGAAGTCTTTCGTAAAAAATCAAATTTAGAGATCAAATTTATCGGAATTATATTGTGATAATTAAATTTTCTTTAAATGTATTTTACTAAAATATTCTATGTCAAAATGATATATCAATTAGAGTTGTTATCCGATTCGAACAGTTCGTATTCGAAATGTGTTCGGTTCGTATATTATCATGTTCGTTCGTTTAAATATAAATATGAACTTTGTTTGAACATTTTTTATTTCGTTTATAATTGAAAGAACATGAACATTTTATCACCAAATATATAATTTTTTTATCTTTAATATAATATTTTGTTAAATATTAGAATTTTAAAAGACGATAATATACTATATTTCATATTATCTCTCTTATATTTTTCATATTTTTTTATTGAATTATAGGTATTATAATATTATTCTCTTATGTTCTTTTGAATATGAGTATATTCTTCTAATTTTTCAACTTTAATATAAAAAATCAATTTTAATATATTGAATTTCAATATTAAATCAAGAAAATTTAACGAACAAGTTATTCAAACGAATATGAACATTCATATAAGATTTAAGCAATGTTTGAATATAAATTTTCATTCGAATAAAATACGAACGAACATAAACATATAAAATTCAGATCGAACAACAACCCTAATATCAAGTAAGTTGTATCTCATGATATTGAACCAATTCGGATGATTTGGTGGTATATCATAATTCATTTTTATTTCATAATCCATAATTTGAAAATAAAATTTAAATTATTTTTTAAAATAATCGCTGACGAATTTCCATGTAGAAACCTGTTTCATTGACCCATGTATCAGTATGACTTCCGATGATATGGAGGGTATAATTTTTACGAATATTAAAAGTAATTAACAATATTTTTAAAATGGATATATATTAAATGTGATCAATATTTTGGAATAATTAATATATAATAATAAAATAAAATAAACTATTAATTTGGAAAATACATAATTTTTTCAATTCTATTAATTACAAAAAACAATAACAAAATGTAACTTTATATATTATTTAAAGATACAATTAGACGTTGTCTCCAATTTTAAAATAATGTAAAAGTATCAAAAGTTTATAAATTGCATGAGAAGCTCCGGAAATTTCAAAACTGTTTAAGAATGTCTATCGAGTGAATTGTAGTTGTTTTCTTTTTTTTCGTATAAGTAGTTTTGACAATTTATGCGTTATTTTTAAAATTTTCAAAATTCGAAAATATAATCATTATATTTTTTTCAAGGTTAATAAGTCAAATATAGACAATAGAAACATTTAAAATATTAACGAGTATTATGATCAAATATAAATAATTTTGAAAATTCGTGATCAATTACACAATTCTTAAAATTTAAGAATGTATATTTTTTATATTTACACTATTTTAAATTTGAGAGTACTTATAAAAACTCATTTTTCAATGAGTAATAATTGGTTTTAGATTAGAATACCAAAGAAAGTGGAATGATTAAAAGAGCTTTAAATGCTTTTCACTCTCCGTTCGGCTTTGATTGTGGCTCAAATCTCAATCTCTCCCCCACTATATATATAGGCGCAGTGCAAATCAGTTCTTTTATATGGATCAAGCTCTGTTTTCTTCTGCTCTGGTGTATCTCTCTTGAACGGTAACTCCTGCAAGAATCTGCTGTTAATTACACCCTAATATTTCCTGCAAATGTTAATCCATGCTCAAATAATCCGGAGCCAGGCTACCGCAATTTTTTATTATTGTTTTAGACGACTCAACCAGTCCTCTGTATTATGGTTGCTCAAGAAAGTTCTGATCGCTTTGATAACTTGCATTTTCGCCTTGGGTATGTCCCGTTTTTTTAATTTCCGATTTGTATGTAAGAACCTATAACGCCCACCAACTGTTTGTTGAAATTTCAACTTGTGGGATCTTTTCTTTGTAAGCGAAATTCTCGTCTTTCTATCAATGAAATCTCATCAACATTTTAGCTTATTGTGTGTGGTATTTTATGTACTGATAGATATTTCTGTAGGTGGGGCTATGATAGGAGTAATTAGTGGAGCTCTGAAAGGGCAAACGACGGAAACTGGTATTCTTGGTGGTGTAGGCGTTGGTTCAATGACTGGGGCTATTACAGGGGTCCAACTAGTAGAATTAATCCTAAATGGGGAGCCATTTTCAAAGGTAACCAACTTCATTTCAATGCATTGCCATTAATAGTGATGCGAAATTCAATTCTGTGTCCCTATCGCATTAAACAACCATCCCATTTCTTTATTGTTATTTGTGGAGCGGAGTAAGCTGCTCCTACGCCCTCCCAGAAGTGGGCCTCACTCAATGTATTTTCCCTTGTCTCTATAGTTGATTCAGAAAACAATATGCTTCTTGTTTGCTGGTATTTTCTAAACATATAGGTGAAAACAGGCATGCCAGACGGTCCTTTTTACACTTTAATACCCCAAACCACCCACCAACCTTGACAACATTTAGTAACCAACTAAATTGTATAGTGTTTAGGCCTAATTTCATATACTAAATTGTTCGTGCTTTTCTCCTTTTTCAGGTTAGTTTGTTATGCAGTTTGATGAATGGTAAAATCTTCATGGAATGGGTTAGTCCAGCAATTTTAAAAGCATATCAATGGCAGGTTAGTAATTAGTTACACCATCATCATCTTCATCTCTGAATCAATATTTCTCAGATCAGCACAATGGATATCAACAACACAAGCGTAGTTTCAGACCTTTTTGAAGACTACCCTATTGGTGGATTACCTCAAGAAACCATAACCAGCTTGCCATGCTTCAAGTTCATGCATTTTTCCGATTCAGATTTGGATCACTCCTGTGCTATATGCTTACAGGTTAGCTGTAGCTGATGAATTTTATTGTTTAATTAATTAAAGAATCAATGTGTATAAATAAAGTTGATGATGCATAGGATTTAGAAGAAGGGGAGTGGACTAGATTAATCCCAAGTTGCAGACATTTCTTTCACCAGCATTGCGTAGATGTTTGGCTTTTAAGACAAGGAACTTGTCCCTTATGCAGAGATTATGTCTAAATCACCATGTTTCTTCAATCCATCGGTTAAATCCGGTAGATCGTAAAATATCTTATACTGGTTAGATGATCATATTATGTGTAAATGAATATATTTCTTCAATACATCCCATGGTTTTAAACTAGTAGATCGTAAAATATCTTATGTTGATTGGATGATCAGATTATGTTTCTTCAATTCATCCCATTCCATCGTTTAAATACGGTACGGTAGATCGTAAAATATCTTATACTGGTTAGATGATTAGATTATGTGCAAATGAATATATTTCTTCAAGCCATCACATTCCATCGTTGGATGACCAGGTAAATGTGCAAATACTATGTTTCTTCAATCCACCCCATGGTTTCAGTTAAATTGTGATTTTGTAATGCAACAAAACAAAATTATCATGTGTTTATTGTTAAAAAATTATGATATATCATATTTATTATTTTTCTATGTATTATTTTTTACATAGATGATATAATATCATATTTTTATCAATTATTTAAAAATTCATTATTATTATATACACCCCCTTCATCCGATTTTACGAATCGGAACATGTATTTTCATATTGATCGATATGTGAAATACATGGCGGTATTGAGTTATAGTTCCGGATACCAATCCATATTTTTATATGATAATTTCACATATCAATCGATATGAAAGTATATGTTCCGATTAGGGGCGTATGACCGATATATCGGTCGATACCCGGTAGTTCAAGTGTCGTCCGATATAATATTTTATCAATATTTTAGCAAATTCTTACGATTTATTAAACGATTTTAATTATTTTTACAACGTAAATATTTTGAATTCAAACTCGTTACAGTCAATTCAATCTTAATATCAACGTTAATATCGGTACCGCCCGGTTTTCGAACGGCCGGCACAGATATATGAATCGGTATTGGGTTTACGGATTGGAACCCATGTTTTTCCAGGTCGACACGGAAAACTTTAAAAAAAATTAACATCTTGTATCGGTCTGAATTGATACGAAATTATGGATTGATATGAAAATATTATTTAATATATTATAATTTAATTTATTATATATTTTTAATTAATATATAAAAGCAATATATAAATTAGGTTATTTAACAAATCTTTTTCGAAAAAAAGATATTTAGTAAATTCTTTTGGCAAGCATGCTATTTGGCAAATCAAGAATGGGCAGATGGCTATTTCGCCAATTTACTCGGAGTTCATTTTTTAAGTTCAAACAACCCATTGTTTCCACCATTTTTGAAGAGTTCCCGAGCATTGTTTTTCCGTTTTCATGGATTTCTTAGACGCGGAACGTCCATCATTCTCGTTGGGGAATGAATTTGATCTTGTTTATGAACCGCAATCAGCCTCTGGTCCGGATTCTTCTTCCCACCGTGATAGGAACAATAATTGTTTCAAATCTCACGGTAGGGTTTCCATCCACCGTGGACGCTCAAGATGCTCCGCCGCGGAGTTGAAAAGCGTCGTCAAGGGTGGTTTCAGGATCGGTTTCGTGATCTGGATGACGAAATTGAGGATTTCTCCATTGGTGAAGATGTGCAGAGAGGTACTGAGTGATTGTTAATTCTATACTGCTCTTCTTTCTTGGGTCTACATAAAATTGCGTTTTGCCATTTGGGGATTTTATCATTATTAGGGTTTACTTTGAAATATTTTCGTAGACATTATTCTGCTAGTTAGTAGATTTTGAGTCGATCCATAGCCAATTATCATACTATACAGATTCATTTATAAATCACATGTCCAAGTAAATTTCTTGATTGCTAGTTATGGACTTTTAATGATTTCATTATTCTCTCATCCTTCGCTTTAGTGGAAGATGTGGGGACTGGGGAGCAAAATGTCATAACTTAAAAGACAGAATTATCCTTTAATGTGGACAAAATGTGAACTTTTGTATTCTATTTATCAGTGAACATCTACAGGACTTCCATTTGATTAATAATTCATAAAAAACACATTTGAAAATGTAAAACTTTATAATTGAGGAAGTTGTCTGAGGCTGAACAGAGCATATTCCTGTTGTCATTGTTCTCTGGTCCCTGACCCAGTCATTTTATCTCATTCTCCGCCTTGAACCCAGCTCAGGTAATTCCTCTGTCTCTTGGTTAGATTTGCGGCTCTACTGTCTTCAGCACCTACCTTTTTCTTATGAAGTGGGAATTTTGTACTTGCCCAAAAAGAAGGATATATTTTTGGAAAGGTATCTCTACTTACAGGGATGTGTGGATTTCCGATAATGGGATGGGGTGACTGGGTGTCTCAACCTTTGACTACCTTTATGGCAATGCTGTAGCTATTTTACTTCATTTAAAGCTTGACTTTCTTTCAACCCACAGAATGTTTTACATTAATTTTACAGATTCTATGTGGTTTTCACTTGTTTAAATGATTCTGTAGTTCAAAGTTTGTTTATTGGCTGGATTTCTGTCTGATTCACATCCCCATTTTGTGTTGAAGAAACTTGAAGTTGGATTTAATCAGTTCAGTAGCCAATTTTGCTATGGATAGTTCAGGAGTTGTTTCGTTCTTGAGGAACCGTAGGTTCGGAGGCTACTTCGACCCCGGATCCTGGTTAAACATGGCGGTTCTGCAAACGACAGCGACTGCTGTTTCTGGGCTTCGTGAGGATTTAACAACAGATGAGGATTACGAGGTGGGAGATGGGTTGTTCTCGGTTTTGATTTCCTGGGTCAGAATTGTTTTGTGCACTATGGTGATGATGTTAACAACATTGATTTGGGCCATAATAATGTTGTTTCTGCTGCCATGGCCTTACCAGAGAATCAGACAAGGGAATATCTATGGCCATGTTACAGGGAGACTGGTGGTAAGCTATCAAATTGGTTTATGCTTGTGAATATTCTTATTCTTATATTCACATGGATATTCTTTCTGTGTTTGTGGTGGCATCCATTTCGTGCTTCTCTAATTAACTCATAATTGAGATTATTGTGTCCACATCACTAAACTCATCTCAGTTTCTGTATTAGATTCAAAACTTCTTGCTTTCTAGTTTTGACTTTTGATATGAATCTTGAAGTTATAATGAATTTTTTCGTTGATTGTTGGCTCGTAAGTGAACTGTACTATACCGAAAACGATAGGTTACTGGTTAGATGTTATCATTATCTGCGAAAACGGGAGTTTGAACCGTAGTTTCGTTTTGGTAGCTTAAGACTTGACTCTATTTCTCTATAGCTTATGGTTTATGTTTATGTTTTTGTAATGGCTATGTGATTAGAACAATTATATTCAATGATCAAAATATTCAGATAGTTGACTGCAGATGTGGATTCTAGGGAATCCTATAAAGATAGAAGGTGGAGAATACTCTAACGAAAGAGCCATTTACATATGTAATCATGCTTCTCTTCTCGATGTTTTCCTCATAATGTGGCTTATTCCTACCGGAACCGTCGGGATAGCCAAAAAAGAGGTTCGTTTCATTATCTCTTTGTCGAATCGAATGTACTTTGCTTGCTTATGATCATTAAACTTGATGCAGATAATTTTCTATCCATTGTTTGGCCAATTATATGTCTTAGCAAACCATCTACGAATTGATAGATCCAATCCAAAAGCAGCAATTCAGTCCATGAAAGAGGTTTGCTCAATCTTTACTAAAATCGCTTCGATTTTGTACCGGAGAAGAAACTTTTACTTGTTATGTTTCAGGCTGCCGTAGCCGTGGTCAAAAACCACTTGTCGTTGATCATATTTCCCGAAGGGACAAGATCGAAAAACGGGAGATTATTGCCTTTCAAGAAAGTAAGCTTTTGTTACTTATAGTCACCATATCTATGACCCAACACATAAAAAAGAAGCTCTTGTATATATGGAACAGGGCTTTGTTCATTTGGCTCTACAAACGCGTAGACCGATTGTTCCAATCGTTTTCACTGGTACGCATCGAGCATGGCGAAAGGGCGGGTTAGATATAAGACCAGCTCCCATAACCATTAGCTTTTGTCCTCCTATAAGTACTAATACTTGGACTTCTGATAAAGTTGAAGAGTATGTCAAATTGGTTCATGATGTGTATCTCGAAGCGTTACCTCCGTCGCAACGGCCACTTTCTCCGTTGGAAACCGGTGATTCCTTTAAAACTCCGTTGTCGTAGTAGCTTCGAATTTTAAGGTATTGTGTTTGAAGACTTGTAGTGTAATATGATTGCTGTAGAATAAACAGGGAAAGTGAGGAGTACAAGAATGGAACATTTCTTGGTTTGTATTCTGAGTCTGCTGTTTGTATTGTACCAATTAATGTAAAAAAATAATTATTCATAATAATAACACGTGTTCTAAGCATTTCTTAGTTTTGACAAATGTGATTATCATAATTTGTACTGATATATTTAATCTAAAGCTTCAAAGTTTTGGTAAATTTGTTTATTTAAATAGATAATATTTGATAAATCCAATTTTCAAGTAACATTTGATTTTGATAATATTCAACTTTGAAGATTAATTATATCATATAAATTAAATTTTGAGAGTTGATTTTCGTGTGAAATGCATTTTAAATATATAAAATAAAGAATAAAAAATATAATAAAAAAAGAAAAAAACATAAAAGATGATATGTGGCTACTAGGGAAAAAAGGTTATTATAGCAAAACAACTAACATTTGATTTTTTTAGATATATTATATATAAATTTGGGAATATGAATATATAATGTATTTTAAGATTTAAATATATTATTGATTATAATTTATAATTTATAATTTATTTAAAAAAACAGATTTGTATTTTAAAATATATAATCTAAATAATTAATAAATAGTATTCAAAATAAAAGTGGTAGTTGCTTTTTCAGTTTTCTTCTTTAAAGAAGCTGATGGAGGAATTGTACTTGCACGCAGAAGGCATAAAGTGTATCTACCGCCCGGAGGAAGATGTTGGGTATTCAGAAGTTTCATGGCACGGCCGGAAAGATGACTCAGCTATGCCGGAGAATCCTGCGTAATAATATGCAGTGGATAGCTGCTGCAAACGCTGCTGATCTGCGGCTTATTCTAAGGTTAAGCTGGGAAAGAGTTATAGCTTTCTCGATGAGGCTGCGTCCCCCTCGCTACCAAAGATTGTTTTCTTCGAGAAGCGGTGGTTCGGATACTGAGCTTCTGAGAGGAGTGAATCATTGTAATACGGGGTCTATCAGCGGATACGAAACCGATTCCGATTTAGTTTCGTTGAAGATTAGCATCTTGGGTGATTGCAAGATTGGGAAAACTAGTTTTGTGGTAAGACTTTTGGTTATCTGGATCATTATTTTGCCTGCGTTTTTCTTTTGGATCAAATGTTTACTCATGCGCATCAGATATTTGATAAAATGTTTCATAGCCTTTCTTAACTGTTTCTTCTGAATTTGAATGATCAGATAAAGTATGTAGGAGATGAAGAAGTTAAGAATAGTCTTCAATTGGAAGATCTGAATTTAGTAGACAAAACTTTACGTGTTAAAGGAGCAAGAATCTCTTTCAGAATTTGGGATGTTGGAGGTACCCTTTTCGAAACTAATCTTACCTTAATTTTATTGATTTGGTGACCTAATTGATCTGAATAATTACTTCCAAATTTGTATTTAAGGTAACATAAAGAAGTTTGAGCAAGTCCCTCTTGCCTGCAAAGATGCTGTAGCTATTTTGTTCATGTTTGATCTTACCAGTAGATGCACTCTCAACAGGTAAAAAAACAGCAAAATGGGCATCATTTGTTCTTACTCTTCATACCACTTAACTCCATTAAACTTTCTTTTCAATGCAGTATAACTGAATGGTACACAGAGGCCCGAAAATGGAATCAGGTAAACATGAATCTCTCTATGTTAGCTAAAATGGAGTTTTGCGATTCGTTTTACCGATTAAACTTCTCAAAACTATATGTGGAAATGTGAATAGAAGACATAAATATTTTACATGGAACCTAAGTATAAGGAGAATGTCATGGACCACCTCCTGGTTAATCTACTATCACGAAAATATCCCGGTTATAGCTAAGAACTATTGAGTTTTAGTGCAACTTAAAACAAAGCAACAAACTGAATGTTCTATAGAACCTTTGCAAACTTCTATCGTGCTCCTTATTCTCTGATAATGATATGTGATGATGATACCGCATAAAAGCGGACTATATTTATAGGATCACTAATCCTTTGTCGACCCCGTGCATCCTCTTTGGTTGACTGATTGTCACCGAAGCTCTACCGTTCTCAAGGTTGCATTCTGATACCGATCGTCACCTCCAAGATGATCCTGCTCAATTGTTGGTCTTCATGCCTCATGTCGATCGGTCCCCATTTTGGAAAGTGACAAGCCTACGTAACACTCTATTGTTGTGGCATTTGTATTAATGGATCATTCTCTCTACTTGCGATGAAGGGCTGCAGTATCATTAGCTTTTATGATTGATCATGATGAAATATGAACATTTGCTTAGATTCAATGTATAAAATTGTTTGTTGTGTTGGTGGGATTATTGATCGTGGAAAGTTGATGAAATTGCACAACATGTCTTGTCTGATCCTGGTTTTTATTCGTATGCAGAGTGCAATTCCGGTTCTAATCGGAACAAAGTTCGACGACTTCATCCAACTTCCACAAGACATCCAGCTAACAATCGTAACGGAGGCTCGAGTATATGCAAAAGCCATGAAAGCAATACTTTTCTTCTCAAGTGCTAAGCATAACATAAATGTTAACAAAATCTTCAAGTTCATTGCAGCTAAGCTATTTGACTTGCCATGGACTCCACAGAGAAACTTGTCAATTGGTGAACCAATTGTTGATTTCTGATTCCTCCTTACACCTATTTTGTATATATATATATATATCTTTTAATTATCTTGTAGCTTTTGAATTAATTATCTTTTATTTTATTATTTCAAATTTAAATTATTTAGTCATTTATGTATACAAGTACAATAATTTTACTTTTTATGTAGGCTATCTTCTGTGCACGTTTTCATAATGCATTTTGATTATGAGAATGCATTTTCGTAGTTTTTACATAATAACACAACATTCTTATTCAAGTTTTACTCATAATGTATTTTCACATTTTCATGGTTTGTGCTTAGAATGCAAAATGTGGTCCCAACCACATTCCAAACATGCGAACACATTTTAAAATTTTAAATTACAAATATATCACTCATTATCCTAATCTTCAACTCCAACCACGTGTTTCTATGAATGTTTTCATACCGGTTCGAAATTTCATACCGGTTCGGACCAGTACGATTGGTACACCAGCCTTTTTAAAAAAACAATTTTTTTTCCGGGTCAACCCAGATACCCGATTTTTGGTGTACCAGTCGGTATAAAAACATGGGTTTCCATTCTAATATTCGTTAAAGGTGAAGCTTCAAGTGTTATAAAAAACTAAGACATTTGAAGGTGAAGCTTCAATATTTTCAATATTTTTACGACGCCGGATTCATGTGTGTTTCACGATCTACACTTTTTCTTAAGTATTTTGTTTTATTTTTTGTTGGGGTGTCAGACAATATGGACGACGTGGATGATAAATTTATGAAGTATCATTTATTGATGTATTTGTGTTGTATTAGCAATATTTCAAATTTAATTAAATCGAATCTAATCTTATTCATGACTAAAATGATAATAAAGTCATTTATTACATAAAATACATTTTACATCTAACTTTATACATAACATCATTCTCTTTCTACAATTCAATTTATCCATTACAGAACACTGAATACATTCTTTATCTGTAATCACATTATGAAAACACATTCTCAAACTGTATTCTAAATCTCAAAACACATACAAAACATACCCGTAATGTATCATAAAAGTATTATATAATATATAATGAATCAGAATTATATGTACTATTTTTATTATTCAAATGTTTTTTATAGTGTCATATAATTTTATTTTTTGTATCACAATATATTTTAAAATTATATCATATTTTAATAGCTATTAATTATAATATTAAATAAATTGAGAAAAATGAGGTCTTTCACTCCTCAATCTTTCTTAGTTTTGATAAATTTGATCCTCATAATTTGTAATTACATATTTAATACTCAAACTTTAAGGTTTTGATAAATTTGATCCTTTAAGTTTGCAACATATGACAAATCAGACCCCAAAAGAAGCAAAATCGATTCTCAAAATTTGATTTTTACCGATAATTACAATCACCAAAATTGAAAACTTAAGGGATCACTTATATCATACAGAATAAACTTTGGGTACTTATATTATCGATACTTACAAAGTATATAGATTAGTTTTCCTATATTGATATTGTGGGAATCAAATTTACCAAAATTATGAAATTATTTGACCAAATTTATATGTTGTCCAAATAAATTATTTATGGCTGAGGACCAAATATATCACCTTCATGATAAGGGAAAGTAATATTTTAAAATTTTGAGGGTTTTTATTTAAAAAGTTTGAATAAATATAAATGGACTTCAACAATTTACATTGACAGTTGTCACACATCTGACTTTTGACTTAATAAATGTAATTTTGTTATTAAATATTTACAATATCACCCAGTCAAAATCTACTTATTCGCTTCATAACTCTTATTAATTGCCGCCGCAAGAAAACAACTTATTAATTACACCAACTCAAATAGAAGACACAGCATTCTAACATTATTTAAACTTTCATTTTTCACAAAATTTAATAAATAATAATAAAACTCATATTTAGTAGTACTATGTTTTTCTTTTACCAATATTAAGATTATACTGTGCTATTTTCAAACTCCCTAAAATTGTCGAACATAGTTTTGTAAGCTCGTTACCTCATTTGAGCAATGCTTATACCGTAGATTGTGAGTATTAAAAATGAGAAAATGATATATTTAGTTCTCAAAGTTTCGTTATTTTGGTAAATTTGATCTATAAATTTTAATATGATATATCTAATCCTCTTTTGATAGTTTTTGCAAAAAACGGTCTCAATGTTTCCAAAATTTGACAAATTCATTTATATAACAAAATTAATCACCGAAATTTAAAAAATTAGTTTATCATACACATTAAACTTTATAAATTAGATTTACCAAAATTTACAAAGTGGACTTGTCCATTGACATAGTGTTATGTAAACAAAGGTGATGCTAGCTGGCATTCATTATTTAATTAGTAACCCTAATAACTATATTAGAAATATAATTATCCAAAGATCTTATCATTAAACACTATTTTAGTACAAGATTTACAAAATCATACTATTGACTAACTTCCTATCACTCAAGTCAAAACTCCATTCAAACTCACTAAATATCCTTATGATAACCCCAAGAGTATGTCAATCAATGTTTTTTTAACGTTCACACTTTGGACACTCAATTGTAATGTTCGTCTCCCGTTTTTACACAATGTTGTTTGTGTAGAATTTCAAGATTTAATGAATTCAGAGAATGTCTATGTAGTATGATTTATAAGAGAAGTATATCAATTTGAAAAGATTAAAATTAAACCAATTACTCATTATTTTACATCACTTATAAATTAGAATTATTATAATTTCATCACCGATGTGGGAAACTATTTCAACACCCCTCAAGTTGAACTAGTCTTTGTCCGATTCAAAATTTCTTCAATATTCTTGGTAGTACTCGAATTATAGGTCGATCTATTTTTGTCGCTTAAACCCGATACAATATTCTACAAGAGTTTTTCTCTGTATAAATTGGAATGAACCAATCCGAAACCACCATGCACTTTGATGTCATGTAAAATTCATGATTAAATGATATGAGAGAGTATTCATGCAATCTAATCCACGATATAAGTACATCAATTTGAAAAAGGCTAAACCAAATTATTACTCATGATATCACATATTTTATAAACTAGAATTATTATTATTCCACAACCAATGTATAACAATATTTCAAAAGTTTGTTTTAAACTAAACTAATTTTAATAGCTATCACTCAATTATTATAAATTTATTTTTTTCATAACCATAAACTTCACATTATCATCCATCATGCTCTACTCTACTCTAGAGTGAACATGTTTAATTTTCCAGTACAACTAGTATCAATGTTGTGCATCATCATAATTAACTTCTGATCGTTCTCTATCTATAACTAATGTTCGACAACCCCACGGGGTCTTACACCAAGACCGAACATTTCTATTACTCCATAATGAGCAAAAACTTTGTTAAAGAACAAACAAATCATCATATTTAGTAACTAATCGTTCATCGTGTACAGCCGATAATGAAATTTGTAAAAAGGTGACTCAAACTTAAAGGGATGATACACTATCCACCCTATTACAGTATTGAACAAGATATGGAAGATCTTTGTGTGGAAAATGTTAGAAATGAATGCTACAAAGATTGACATTGAATCCAAAGCTAAAACATCTGTCAAAGACAGATTCAATGCTGTTTTCTACTTCTGACTTCATAACTCTTTTCCACTATAAATTGGTATCATATCTAAAGCCATTTTACCTCATTATGGAGAGCTACAAATCTGATTCACATATGGAAGAAAGCAGCTGGACTTATTACTTTCTAAGTAATGCTGAAGAAGAAGATGAATACAGTAACAGCAACACCAGCAGCAGCTTGTTATCTCCTTCTCTTGTTTCTGATGCTGCTTCATGTGCAGTTAAAAAAGTTGCTACAAATGATGGTGGATCTCAGCCATTGATTGTAAACAAGCAAAATAATGTAAAGAAGCAGAGAGCTTTAAGGACCATTGATTTTGATCTAGAAGATACTGCAAGCTCTCCTATTACAAGCCCCAAGGTTTAAAGAATCAATGTTTGTCATTATCTAAAATCATCTTATGCTTTTTCTGTCACATTCTAATCAGGACCCTCATAAGAATCACTACTACCAGTTCATGGATCACAAAGAAGACTCTTTCGAGTTCGAATTATCCACGGTATTTTTAAATTTTTACATTTCATCAAAATATAAGAAGCATCATGTCTCATGTCACATTTGGCTTACTTTTATTCAGGTAAAGGGTGATTACTCAACCACAAATGATGTTCTTGGATCCCACTACTGGTACATGAATAACAAAACCAATATGCAGTACTAAAAAGCATGAAATTTCCTCAGTTTTCCATCACAGATCGAGTGCCATTAGAACGAACACCTCTGATGTGATAACAATGCCAATTAATTTCTTCTTGTAATTATAGTTATCATAGTTCTAACTGCAAAATTCAACTTTATTCACCAGAAACTAGTCTATTTCCTAGTCAAATGAACTTTATGTAATGGATAAGATGAAGAGAGAATGTCATAGATTTTTTTCTACACAATTATTTTAAGCATCATAAAGTTCTTCATATGCAAATTGCAAGGACTGTGCCAGGGGAATCAAGTAGTAGCAAACAAATATTAAAAAAAGACAAGTGATCTAAAAGAATATTCACTTTTTCAATATAATAATGCTGAAATGTAAAGGTCAATTAATATTTCAGTCAGCTTCAATAATTTCCATAGTTAGACCCCAGTGAATGAGGCTATGGGTAATTAATTTATGAGGTAGACACTGAACTTGGGTAATTCATCACAGCGAGAGCTTGATTTGCTTCATATACATCAAATTTTATGCATTCATGGTTTAAATGGTAGAGAAGACGCAGAACAAAATCAATCATGCTATCTTTCCTCAATCATTTATGGAACCATTAGAATAAACCATAAAAAACGAAGAAAAAACAAACCCAAAGATAAATTCGGTAAAATTTAAAAAGTTACTGATTGAGAGACGATGGAAACACGATAGCATGGCGCGAATTTGCAGTCTTCTATTCGGCCATTCAGGAACGCAGAAGACCATCATTAAACAAGCATATAATGGGCCAAAGCCCATTCAAAAGGCCCATTTTTTTAAGTGGCCCCAACTAGAAGATATATATGAAATTGGGAATTGACCGAATATTTGGCATCGTAAGGGTTACTTTTTCGTACCTGATGGTTCTCGTCTTCTGCAGCAATCCGTTCACATTCCATTTGTTTCTTAATCATTGTATCTACTGGTATTCGTAGATATTCCGATTTCCGCAGGTGCTCTACTGTTTCCGCTTTCTTAATCGAAGAATTTCGTAATCTTTACGGAATTTTTTACGTGCTTCTTTCTTATTTGATGATCGGAATTCGGATTCGCCTCCGCAATTAGACCGAGCATTCGGCGCCAACACTAATACACTTGCCTGAGTCGTAGGACCATTTCTTCTTGATTGCTATTGATTGTGCATTGGTGTATTCCAATTTCCAATAGCTAGTCTAAAATGACGTCATAACTATATTATTATTATAATTTATTGTTAGTTGATCAGCCTGGCCCTGGATCGTCAATGCTCCAGCTATTTCCCAGTAAAAANAAATATTAATTTTACCTATAAATTATAGTTTAATTTTTAAAAAAAATAATTTTGATCAATAATTCTTAAATTCTATCAATTACATGTTCAAACATAAAATTATATATAATAATTTAAAAATATATATAATTTGATATTTAATATATATATTAATAAAAGTAGATTTCTTTTTTGTTCTTGTAAGAAAAATTGACAGACAAGTACTGCTATAATACTTATGTTGGTTTAGTTAGTGTTATTTTTCTCTTTTTTAAAAAAAGTACTGCCACCGAAATAGGATATGAACTCTGATAGTGCTATTTAACCGGGCCACCCATTGATTGTGCATTGGTGTATTCCAATTTCCAATAGCTAGTCTAAAATGACGTCATAACTATATTATTATTATAATTTATTATTAGTTGATCAGCCTGGCCCTGGATCGTCAATGCTCCAGCTATTTCCCAGTAAAAATTGATGATGCTCATCTGTCAAATTGCCTATCTATTTTCAGTATCTAGAAAAAATCAATTTTCTATTAATTACTATTTTTTTAATGATTTTTTTATTGGGTGATGTTTGCCCACGGCCCCCCAACTTACGGGGTGTGTAAAGGGTATGCCCTCAAAGTTACAAAATTGCAAATATGGTACACTTTTTGATAAAAAATATGCATTTATAGCCCTCCAACTTCAATTAAATGCAAATAAGACACCTCAAGTTTCCAATACCGTTTATGATTGACACTTTAAGGAGCTCGTAAATTTTTAATATTTCATGCACAATTGTCGAACATCAAGGGTAATTTTTGTATAATTTTTCAAACGGTTCATATTTTCGACAATTGTGATGAGTTTTCAAACGGTTTTCAACTTACGGAAAACTGGGTGCTAAATATCAGGGGTAAAAAATAAACGGTATTGAAAACTTCAGGTGTCATTCTTGCAATTTCGTAAGTTGGAGGGCATGCTCTTTACACAGTTCGTAAGTTGGGAGGTTAATTATGCAATTTTTTCTTTTTTTATTACTCGTAAATTTAAATTTTATTTCACTAATAGTAGAATGAAAGTTGAACGACCAAGAGTGAATTTGGGCCCACTTTATTGTCACATGGGTGACACGTACCGACAAGCACACCTCACAAGTATGGGATCCTTCAGACATTCAATTCTCCTATTTGAATAAATATCTTCATTTCTCATAACGAATTTAATCAAAATTAATCTTTCGTCTTTAAATATGTTTTGATGGTTTATTGTAGCAATAATTTGGAGTCTAGAATCTCAATTATTTTTTATATTATGTTCAACATTTATATTATTATTGACATTATTAATGTCCCTAGCACCTTTCAACTTCATCATAACTTAGCTTTTCTTGGTGTTCCCAACTACCCAACTTTAGTATGTTTACTTTTTTCGATTCATTTATTTTTATTTTATTAAACATAGAATTGCATGGTTAACATACTACAATTAATCTTATTTGAAGCAATGGTGACAAAACTGTACTTTATACAGATATATACATATAATATATTTTATTTTTAAAAAAATAAGAATAATTTTGATAGATTCAATTGCTTTTTAGGATTGAACATACTTTTTGGAATTTTTGTAATTTTTGAAAAATGAAACTTATGTTAAGTCAATAATAAATTGTGATTTAATTAATAAACACGAGTACATTATACCACCAACAATCATAGTGAAATAATAAGAGACAAAAATTAAAGTAGAATCAATGGGAGGAGACAAAGAGTGACGAGGACGGAAGTTATTGACGCCGTTAAGAACCGTGTCGGTTCGCCGTTACTGGTCTCATCCGCCGTCGAATCATCATCTGAAGAAGGCCCTGGACTATCTGTTGAACCCTCGTCGAATGTCGATTTTGCTGCCTTAGGTGGAGCTGCGGCTTTGAAAAGTTCTGTTGGTTGCAGAACTTTGTCGATCTTGAAAACCGCCAGTGGATCTTCATCGATCAACGTCGCTTTGATTGTCGCCGTCACCACTTTTGTCTCTATTTTCACGTTATCGCCGTCGTTTTGTACTGTGAAATCGTACTTCCGAGCACCTTCTGTAGCCAGAGTGTTGAGAAGTCCGTTACTGGATTTTAGCATTCCCAGAGAGTTGTAAATCGGGACGCCGTGGTAGAGGAGAAGTGAAGTTTTGCTATCGGAGCTGAGATTTTTGTACTTGGGCATGAATGATTTAAGCGTGTCGCCGGAAGGACAAAAGATTGTTAAACCGCCTTGTAAGCTTTGTGTGAAGGTTTCTTCAACTCCTTGGGCGATTATGAGATCGGAGAAGTCTTTACAACCTTGTTTTCCCATCACATTAGTGATGTTTAAATCGCCGGGACCTGCTGTAGGAGCTTCGGCTTCCGGCGAAGTCAAAATATGGCTGATCTGTATAACCGCAATGTCGTAGGGCAATTCGTGGACAGATTTAACGAATGTGGCTACAGGTTGGCCGGATTGGCTATCAACAGGTGAGAATCCGACTTTTCCACCTTTCATATCAGTGATATTGACGTATCCGGAGGTTCCTGCGGCTTCGCCGGTAGCCTGAAAGAGAGAGGAGGTGGTGGTCGAGCCCTTGGCTACCTGGTGAAGCTTCTTGGCCCCGAAGTAGTCGGCAAAGATGTGTAGTGCCAGAATGTTCTTGATCGTCGGTAGCGTGTAGTGCTTGTCTAGTAATTCCGCCATTGCCGCATTATTGACGACGCAGACGGTGATAGTGCGGCGGCGGTTAATTTCAGCGGCGAGATGAGTAACTGTGAGATAGTAATTGAAGGTTGAGAGAGTTGGATGCTGGGCGAGGATCCGAGTGATGTTGTGGGCGGAGACGGTGTTAACGGCGGCGACGGAGAGGATTACGCCGACAATTAGAAAGAAGGTCTTCAGCTCCATTATTTATGACCTTCACCAACACTGGGTGTGTGGTGTCAGTCGGAGCCTAAATAAAAAGATGGATATATCACGTGCAAGGCACGTGCACTTTCCTGAAATCCGGATCTTCACGCAAAACCGGGTTCCCATATTTCTTCCCTGTTTTACTTTTAAATGAGGATTTTTAATCAATGTTTAATTATTTATAGTCTCCGACAACCATAGGTAATTCAAAATATGCTCTTTTAGTGAACTATAATAAATTGTATAATATATTAATTATTGATAATATAATAATCATAATATATGATAAAATTTTATCATAGTTGTTATAGTCTCTTTTTAAGGGTACCAACAGTCATCCGGTTCGTTTAGCAAACGAACTCGGTTTTGATTTGTTTTTGTTGTGGAAGACGATTAAAAACTGAAAATAAACGATGGCACAACGATGTATAGTGGAAACCCCAGGAATTGGGATGAAAACCACTTGACTAAGAGTAGATTNTTCAGCGGCGAGATGAGTAACTGTGAGATAGTAGTTGAAGGTTGAGAGAGTTGGATGCTGGGCGAGGATCCGAGTGATGTTGTGGGCGGAGACGGTGTTAACGGCGGATACGGAGAGGATTACGCCGACAATTAAAAAGAAGGTCTTCAGCTCCATTATTTATGACCTTCACCAACACTGGGTGTGTGGTGTCAGTCGGAACCTAAATAAAAAGATGGATATATCACGTGCAAGGCACGTGCACTTTCCTGAAATCCGGATCTTCACGCAAAACCGGGTTCCCATATTTCTTCCCTGTTTTACTTTTAAATGAGGATTTTTAATCAATGTTTAATTATTTATAGTCTCCGACAACCATAGGTAATTCAAAATATGCTCTTTTAGTGAACTATAATAAATTGTATAATATATAAATTATTGATAATATAATAATCATAATATATGATAAAATTTTATCATAGTAAAAGTAGGCTCATATAAAAATTGGATGACGTTTGCCGGTAACCCTCCAACTTTCGGGCGATGTAAATGGTATGCCTTCCAAGTTACGAAATTGCAAATATGACACCTCAAGTTAACAAAAATATGTAAGTATGACACCTCAAGTTAATAAAAATATGCACATATGACCCTCCAACTTTAATTAAATGCATGTACGACACCTCAAGTAAACAATACAGTTTAATATTGACCCTCTACGACATTGTTATTGTTTTACGTCTGGATGCACATTTCTCGAACTTGAAATATCAATTTTGTATAATTTTTCGTATAAAAGTCTTATTTGCATAATTTGTTAACATTGAGAACGAATAATGCCAACAAAAAATGTTTGCAAATTTAACGGAAAATCATGTGCTAAATACCAAGGGTAAAAAACAAACGGTTTTGATAACTTGAGGTGTCATTCCTGCAATTTTATAAGTTGGAGGGCGTGATCTTTACACATCTCGTAAGTTGGGAACTATTTATGCAATATTCTTTATAAAAATTATACAATTTAACAAGTAATTAATTTATGGAAAACATGAAACATAACAATGGATTCGTAAATGGATATAATTGATTTTTTTAACATTTTCAGTTTATATTTCTATGTACATCAACACGTTTACGAATCTTTGGGTGCCCGATTCGTATTTTTCATCTAGGTAATAATGTTTTCATTAATGAATTTTTTATTAAGTATAATATTTACGATTTTACAGAAATTGTGGGGGGATTGGGTAAAATAATAATATTAATAAAAGTACTGATAATTTTACAGAAATTGTGGTACAATGCCATCCATTTAAAAAACTCGATTGTACAAGTTGCTGTCCTGTCACATCAAATGGCGTATCCCATTTCCTACATCGTTCTTCAGATTCCATAAATCTTGGATCCCAATTCAATTTCGTTACTTCTTTTTTCTTCTGGATCTTTCCGTGTGGGAAAGAACAAAGAAGTCGGTGGAAAGTTATTCAATTTGCGGCAATTTGGGGAAATTTCGGAGGGTTTTGTAATTCTAGTCAGGGGGTTTCGTTTCGTAATTTCTATTGGTTCTCGTGTTAGGTGAGTTTTTGGGAAAGTGCGCTGATTCGGAAGACGCATGAGCGGATTGGTAAAGCTGGAGATCTCAAAAAGTTCCAATATTTTCATTGCTTTTGTAGTTGGATTTTTTAATACAAACATCGTTTTGTTGTTCATCTTACTGTTGAGATTATCGAAATTTTTATCGATTCTGAGATTGATTGATAAGTCATCGTTTCTCTTTATCGATTGCGCTCCCCGATATTCTTTGAATTATGGAGTCAAGGAACAACAAGAGTAATCGACATTCGGAAGCAGGTGACGATTATCCTCTGCATGTTATTTGTAATTTAGTTTTACTCTATTAAGCCCGGGTTCTTCTTTTTTTGCTTGATATAAAAAGAATTAGTTTATATTTTCTGTCAAATCACACCGCCCACCAGAAGTATAAGATAATTCTGTAAAGTGCGAAGTCGCCGACTTTCAATTTTGTTTTTTCAAAATCGAATCTGAGAATCAGTTTTTTTTCATTTTATTTATTTGTATTTATTGTCTACTGCGCCCCCATGTTATCACACTTCTTGTCGAAAAGAATAACTTTTGCTTTCATATCCTAGCTTATTTTTGCATTTAGCTCTATCTTGGACGTGAAACTTTCTGAATTTATGTATAAGATTCTCAATTGAATATTTTCTTATTTTAACTACCTGGTGAGGATTTAGTAATCTTGAGATCTAGATGCAGATGTGACAACGGCAACTCATTTTGTTGCTTTGCTATGCATTAAGCTTTGATTTTCCCACCTTGTTATATGATTATGCTTAATCATGGAAAGAACTTATTTTTATTATTGATTGTAGATCTTTGCTACTCAAATCAGAGGAAAGAAGCAACCTCGCCTTCTGTGATTGTAATAGGTGCTGGTATTGCTGGCATTGCTGCTGCACGAGCTCTTCATGATGCCTCTATTCAGGTGCGTACTTTCATGTATAAATCTTTGCTTATGATAGCCTTGTATATGGGTATTTGTCACGAAGTAAGTGAATTTGTAGGTTACTGTGCTGGAGTCCAGGGACAGGATTGGTGGTCGAGTACATACTGATTACTCATTTGGTTTCCCTGTTGATTTGGGTGCATCATGGTTAGTTTTTTGGTTTAATTCAGCATATTGTATTCGGTTTCATAATGGTTTCATAATGGTGGTAAGGTTACATGGTGTTTGCAAGGAAAATCCATTGGCTCCAATCATCGGAAGATTGGGGTTACCTCTTTACCGCACTAGTGGGGATAATTCTGTTTTGTATGATCATGATTTAGAAAGGTTAGTTACTTTTGAAATTACCTAGAAATAAGTAATGTCTTCATATCATTGGAGAGAGTTTTAAGCTGCTTTTATATTTTCTTTTTCCTAACTCTCTGCTGTAACTGGTGACAAAATCTTTTTTAGTTATGCTCTCTTTGACATGGATGGCCATCAAGTTCCTCAAGAATTAGTCACAAAGGTTGGCGAAACGTTTGAAAGAATCTTGGAAGAGGCATGTTTCTGCTCACTCATCTTGCATTTTCTTTCAACATGTTTACCAAAAAGATAATTTATTTAATTGCCACATATAACAAATTCATATTTAGCCTGCTCTTTACTATCTTGGTATTTCCGGGTTTCTAATTTTTTTTGGTTCTACATTTCTTTCAGACGGGTATTGTGAGGCAGGAATTTATAGAGGACATGTCTATAGAACGTGTCATCTCAATTGTTTTGGACAGGAAACCAGAACTCAGGTTTGTGGACTATATACATATTTTGTCAAAATTATTTGTATGACTTATATGGGAATGCCTATGAATTGATATTTAGGTTGGAAGGACTCGAAAACAAGGTGCTGCAATGGTACTTATGCAGGATGGAAGGCTGGTTTGCTGCAGATGCTGATACTATTTCAGTTAAGGGATGGGACCAGGTTAACTCCTCTCATCTAAATCTCTTTATTACCTATTTTTTCGTGAAACAATTTATCGACAAGATGTTATCTTTAAAGACTGGATAAGAATTATATGTTTGATGATGATTTGTCTATGTCCTAATCCTACCGGGAAATTACATGATAAAACTGTATCAGTCTTTCATTGTTGAGTGTTCATCTTTATGTTTTATGAATAGGAAGTACTGCTACCTGGTGGGCATGGACTCATGGTGAGGGGTTATACTCCTGTGATTAACACTCTGGCAAAGGGTCTTGATATCCGCTTGAGCCACAGGTCAAAGTTTATCTAATATCATCTCTCCTTTATCTTTCTTTTGTTGGGGTTCAATTAGCTCTTGCTCACATGTGTCTGAATTATGCTTTCTTGTTCTATAATGATTTTTTCTTTCAGAGTGACAAGAATAGTTAGGCGATATAATGGGGTCAAGGTTACTACACAAGATGGGAGAACATTCGCAGCAGATGCTGCTGTGATTGCTGTTCCTCTTGGTGTTCTGAAATCAAACACCATTCGTTTTGAACCAAGGCTTCCCGAATGGAAGGAAGAAGCAATCAAGGGCATTGGCGTTGGCATTGAAAATAAAATAATTTTGCACTTCGACAAAGTCTTTTGGCCAAATGTTGAATTCTTGGGTGTTGTTGCTGAAACGTCATATCAATGCAGTTACTTTCTGAATTTGCACAAGGCCACTGGCCACTCAGTCCTTGTTTATATGCCTGCTGGGAAACTTGCCCGTGACATTGAGAAAATGTCTGATGAGGCAGCTGCTAATTTTGCCTTTACACAGCTGAAAAGAATAATTCCTGATTCTTCTGAACCGGTATGGTTGCACATTTCTTTTTTCCCATAATTTACGTACTATCATCATATTAGTTTGCATACACTGGAAAATGTTGGATTTTGATGTCTTCCAACGCTTAATGACTTAACAGATTCAATACCTGGTTTCACATTGGGGCACAGATGAGAGCTCTCTTGGTTCTTACAGCTATGATCTTGTTGGAGAATCACATGATCTGTTTGAGAGACTGAGGGTCCCTGTTGACAACTTATTTTTCGCTGGAGAAGCTACAAGTTTTGATTTTACAGGATCTGTTCACGGGGCATACTCAACAGGAATATTGGCTGCTGAGGACTGCAGAATGCGCGTCCTAGAACGATACGGGGAGCTCGACATCTTTGAACCAGCCATGGGTGAGGATGCTCCAAGCTCAGTTCCATTGTTGATATCTCGTATGTAACTTGTGTGCATCTATTATTTGCTCCAACCATGACACTGATTGTTCTGTGAGTAAATCGTCGAAACTCAACTTTCACGATTGAGTGATCAGAGCATCAGGTCAGTATCAATATTTCTCTTTGTCTATTGAAAATAAGACATATTTAGATGCCCCTTCTTGTTTGAAGTATGAAACTATTATGCTATGTTTCTCAACAATCCATCTTGTGATTGTTTGGTCATTCAATACATTGTTCTTGCTTACTTTTAATCAGTTTTTGACCTTCTGTTGAGAAGCCAGAGCATAGCTAGAAACAGTAAAGTGGTTCTAGCTCGAAACCTGAGCAGTTTCAGACCATTTTTAGATAAATGTTCTGGGAATACAGACCAATTACAAAAAGTGTACTTCTGCATGAGAAAAATAGCTTCATTCTTCTCTTATCATTTTATTTTACCCTATCTAGATAATCAATTTCCTGGATCAGCTAATAATGCTTCCAGATCACCTTAATCATATGAACATGGATTTGGTACATCATCGTTTTGCTGCATCATTCTTATCTGAGCATTTGAAATAGTTTAGAATGAAGCTTTGAGTTGCTAGCTACCTCATCCCATGTGACTGTTGCCATTAAATTGCTGTGCATTTACATGATTTCCTTGTCCTGAATTAGAACTGAAATTGAATGCATTCATTGTCTGTGGAAGAATCATTTGCAGGAATTAGACCATTTAGAATACTGTTTTATCAGCAGAATGCAACAAAACCACACCTGTGCATTTGCTAAAATATGAAGCCCCATTGATTCATGAATTTGCTCAGGTTGCATCTGATTCTGATAATTTAAAGGACTCAGTACAAATCCATTGCTCAAATGCTGCTGGTTCATTGCTTGAACAACCAGTGGCATATTTGGCGTATACATTAGATTTTGTACTGTCGGTAAATTGTAGATCTGATGCAGCATCTTCATCTGCGTCATCCCGCATCCCATCCACCACTAGCAACACAGACAAAAAACACAAGAGTTTGTTTTAAGGTAAAATCTTCATGTTTTTTAATGTAAATTGTAATGACAAGTTTGTCTGTACTTGAAGCTGTGTTTGCAGGGACTTCATATATTCAATCGCATCATCTAACATCGATGCTTTGTCTGACTGAAGATTTTCACAAATTACAACAAGTATCAACAAACAAGGTTTGATCTTATGAAGAGAGTTTTGTTTGTTTGTTTCTTTTACCTTGTGGGAATGAGGTATCAGCTGCTGTAAAGCATGCATTTTTTCGTTGATCCGGTCCCTTCGTCTCTGTATACGTTACAGATACGAAGTTAACAAGAGATACCGAACGACTAAAAAATGTGTTAGTATGGCTTACTCTCTCTGACTGGTTATGCACCTCAGCCACTCGTCTCCGCCGTAAAGATTTATCCGGTGACCGGTTATTCCCAACCGGTGACTCTAACTGAGAATCCTGCAGTTCAGAAACCTTCACTTGAACGACCCAAAAAACAAGGAAAAAAATAGAGAATCAAAGTGATCATACTTCACTTGGATACTCAGATTCTTCCACATCTCCAATCTTTCTCTTGTTCTTTGTGTTATCATCACAAACCGGAAGATGAACCGCAGATCCGTTCGAACCCCAGCTCGGTTTCATAACTTGACTACTCGATCCTTGACTCAATTCCACAGTCATAACAGAAGGTTCAGTAACAAAACACTCTTCTTCCCTATCACCATCCCCCGCAATCGAATCGAAAATCGGTAACCGAAATGCCTCCTCGACACCACAACTTCCCGAAAGCTTGTGTGTATCGATGAAATCTATATGCACATCATCATCGATCCATTGAATTGGATTATCATATCTTTGTTTCTTATTTGATTGTCTATGAAGAACAGCTTCCCCATTCTTCCATACCATCTCCATAAGCTCATTCCCGACTCTGTACACAAATATAACGTTGATATATCGATCATATTTTTGTCTTAAGAGTACGAAAACTCACCCCGGTGATGTTTTGTCCAAAGGTGGTAGCGAGTATTCGACATTAAACTCCGTTTGGAAATCGGTGAAATAAGAAGCTTCCATACAATCATACATTCTATAGAATACCAATAAGATACTGAAATCATAGAGACAAATGAAAATAGTAAAAAAGAAGACAAATATTACATTCTTTATTACCATAAATACGCAAGCAATCATTGTCTCCTCTTACATTCTTTACTTTAACCCGACAAAATATCAAAGAAAAATACAACAACTTACATTAAGAAGAAGCCTAAATTTGGCTGGTTTTTTCACTTGTTGGACAACTCAACTATCAAAAGTAGACATCAGAAGAAAGCTTAAAGATGGGGAGCCACAGAAGAAATGTAAAGAGATGAAGTATTGATAAATAGGCATCAAGAAGAAGAAGAAGCCCCAGCCAGGCAAGCACTCTGTCTTCACACGTTTGGGAACATTGACAAATTATGATAAAAGACATTACATACATGTGAATTTAATGTTTTGTCTCAATGTTTCGATAGTCTTTTCAATGTAATTTATTTTATTTATTTATTATGCTACATTAAACTATTCATTTTCATTGAACCATAAATTGAACATTATATCAGAATTCTATAGTAGATTTAGGGCTAATATGTATCACTTTATACAAAATAAACTCTAATAGAAAAACGTATAGAAGTTAACCTACAAATTCAATTTAAATGTTCTAATTGATGTGGGAGGGATATTAAGTATTATGAAAAGTGTTAATCCTTAATTTGACACGTGGTGAGTTTATATTGGTTGAATGGATCTCTGTAGGGCTTTTGCCCAAATCTTTATCTCCTATCTTGATAGCTGTGCCTGTGAGCTTTCAAATTTGTCCCCACGTGTATTCAATGATGTAACTCAACTTAGATTTTTTTTCGCATTCCCACTCCTCTTTTATATATTTTATCCAAAATATATCAATTAAATTTAGTGTTGATATTATGCTTTTATAAGTTATTAGATTAACTTATCCTTATTACAACTTGTATGCCTTAAAACTATAACCATAATTTATTTTGAATATTGTTAAATACATAGACAATGTAAAAACATTGAAAATAATACTAATACTAAATTTAGGTATGAAAAAATAAATTACTGATCTAGAAAACTTAAACTATTAGAAATTAAATTTATTTATATTTTAAATGAGTTGTATTTCTTAATGATCCCAAGCTTTAAAATAGTTCAAATGTTATATCCCAAACTTTTATAAATTGTATGCGGATATTCAAAATTGATATAATTGTAAACACACATACTCTCTAAATTTAATAAATTATGTAATTGACTCTCGATATTCAAAAAAATATTTACATTTGATCCTAATATAAAACTTTAAAAAAATGTTATTTAATGAGTACAAAAATCATCAATCATACGAAATATTTAAATTTTAAGGTTATCACATTTACAATAATTCAAACATATGACCACCTTGTGATTTTCTCTATATTAAATATATGTGATGAGATCTTCGGAACCCGGTACCCCAGACAGGGTCAGAGACAAGCTTGTCCAGAGAAGCCCAAACAACGTAAACCGAACTTGGAGGCCCGGAGCCAACCCACGTGAGTGAATGGCTCATTCAGATCCTGTGACCCGATCGATCATCTATGGCGATCGGTCCCGATGTGTAGGGCTCAGCATCTCGTACGCGCCGGACCGATCGGTCCACATATTACAGACGTTGCTTCGGGTCATTCTCACTCAACCCATGCAACGACAACCCTCGGCAGCCCTGTCAGAAGCGTGGTCCGGCGAAGGCGTACGAGCCGCTAGTGGCCAGAGAGTAGCCGGCTAGTAGCGCCGAAAGGTCTAGCGCCATGCAGCTCTGTGAGGCCGGCGGTTGCTCCGCCTGACATTAGCCGACCTAGCAGCAAAGAACAGGCACAAAACGACACCCTACTGTACACAGTACAGTGGGAGTATAAAAAGAACACTTAGATGGTGAGAAATGATCTTCCGTTTTCTCCCTGAAGCTTTCGTATAGAGAAGTTTCTCTCGATTTATTTTCGATTCCTTCTCCTTCTCTTGGTTGTCTAAGAAGCAAACATGATTTGTATGATCATTACTGTGCTTATTGAACCGATTAAGGGCATTTCCTTTAACCCTTAGTCAAGTGGTTTTTTCCTCGGTTTCGAGGTTTTCCACCCTAAAACCCTTGCGTTTTTTCACCTTTGATTCATAATCGTTCTCCACACATCAAACAAATAATAACCGAGTTCGTCTTGCAACGAACCGATCGACTGTTGACACCCCCGGTTTTCGAACCACAACAATATGAAATGCTTACTTTTTATTAGCTTTTCATATGAAAAACTAAATTAGAGATCTATAAAACTTGACTAAAAATGAAATTTATGTATATATTAACTATATGTAATGATACTAAAATAATGTGGAACCGCCTAAATACATGCCTCGACTCACAACTTCTCCACAGGGAAGCCGATAACGGGCTTAACCTCCGATGCTGTCTCCCGAAGCTCCTCGACTTCGTCGTCGGAAAGTCTCCAACCTAACGCACCGGCAAACTCCTCAGCCTGCTCCGAGTTTCTAGCTCCGGGGATCGGGACAACGTTTTTTTGTGCTATTAACCAATTGAGTACAACCTACTTCGAACAAACAAAATGAATTTTCCATCTTTGCTTTGCACAAACAAATCGACGCAAGCAGAAAAACCTGAGTCGGGGTTTTGCCGTAACCTTCTCCGATCACCTTTATTCGGTTAATCAATGGTTGTAACTGCAAACAAAACGTAACAACTGATGAAGAATGAGTTGGATCATTAATTCAACGTTATATTTATATATAAATAATTATATATTGAGAATTGTTTTATTTATAAATGTATTAAAAGTATTCACATTAATAGGACTTCATGTATCCAATACAACATGGATCTTTATTGGTAGAGAGTATTGACTTCTAATTCTACGAAATTGAAGTAAAAAACCCTAATTGTCATATATAAATATGATCATGACCCTCAAGTCATACATATCCATGTATTCTACATCCCATCAAAAGATTAACTTAGGGAGAAACTTAAAACACTTCTCCATTTAATACGTATTGATTTGGAAGATCCACCATCGTATTTACGGATGTACTCTACTTTGTTTTCCGGTGAAATTCAATTGGTTCTAATGGATCCAAATAATTGTTAAATTCCGTATCTTTATTCTCAATAATTCTAACCGAATGTAGCATATTTGTATGTAAATTTGCTTTACTCACTCTCTTCATAAACTCAGAGGTATAAATCTGGCCTCTAGGACCAGAAGGAGTGTTTTCTGGTGTATATTTCCCTGTAAGAACACCTGAAATGCGAAAACAAGCCTCTTACATCTTCCGTTGTAAGAGAATCGGATCGAAAATCGACTGAATATCAACGGATCGCAGAAATAATCACCTTGAGCCAGCGGTGAGTATGCGATTAAAGTGATTCCGAGTTCTTCACACGCAGCTTTTACACCGTTTTGTTCGGGAATCCTATATATAAGACTATAATTCACTTGGTTTGAAGCAAGAGGTATGCCTCTTTTCTTGAGTTGTTCATGTGCATCACGAAGCCGTTTTTCTAAAATCACGATTACAACATAAATGACACGACAATTACCTTAAAACGATGTCTGAAAATCATACCGCTATAGTTCGAAACACCAACAGCTTTAACTAGTCCTTGTTCCACAGCATCTGCTAAACCATCAATGTATCCTGTAGATAAAAAACTCTCAGTTTGCTTGTTTATATAAAATGGTGACGTAAGTTTAACAAGAACCTTCGTTTCCCCATATCCCAGGCCTGCATTACATAAAGGAAAATTATCGCAATGCACAAAACCGTATCACATTGTAAAAGCTAAAGCAAACCAATTACGAATAGTACTTCGATCCTTATAATAAACCGAGTTAATTTGCTTACTCTATCGATTCGAAAGTTCTCAATTTCGACTTAAACTTACAATGTGCTTACCAGTGAAGCTGGTAAAGTTCAACACTGGACAAACCGAGCCGGTTTAATGAATCTTTCAAAGCAGCAATGACACTTTGACGACCAAGCCTCCAAGGCAAAGCCGCATACTTTGTTGCGACTACAACTTCGACATTCGGATTTCTTTCTTTTCTTTCCTTAATGAATCTTCAAAATGAGAATACACTAATGATAAGTAAAAGGCAATGCATTTGGAAACAAAACCAAGTTTAATAAACTCGCCTGCCGAGAAGAGTTTCGGAGCTTATTGCACCCAATGAAAACTACAAGAATTTGACATAAGGAAGTTCAGTAACCATGTAATTTTTTCATACAAATGAATCTCATACCCTTGAACCATAAACTTCAGCAGTGTCGAATAGGGTTATACCGGAATCAATACTCGCATCGAAAGCTGATTTAGCAGCCTTTAATTTTCTGTCTGAGAATGCATCACTAATTTCAGATATGAAGCATAACTAGTAAATCTTAGGGATTAATTCAAAACAGACAAGCTTTTACTGTATATTCAAACAAGTGAAACTTGAAAGCAAGCTAAGAACACAGTGATAAAAAGTTGAAAAAAGTAAAGAAGCAGAGGGAATAGAGTTTGAATCACCATCCCAATCAAAATTATTCCAATATGTAGTGTCACCCCATGACCAAGCTCCAATCCCAAGCCTGGTTACCTTCAATTCCGAGCCGCCCAGCTTCACCTTCTCCTCCTCGGCTGTTTTCACCGCAACACTTTCAAGGTCCGAAGCGACAGACCGAACAGCACCAAACTTGGTCGTGATAGAAGTTGGGAAGCAAGCACCGCATAAATTCAAAGCCATCGATCTTCACTTACAACAAATTAGCCCATTGAAAAAGTTCAAATCTTGCAAGAATTTGTACATGGGCTTGTGGTCCATATTGCNAATATCTCCGTCATCCACCTGAATTGGGTAGCTCCCTTGGGAATTCCGGTAATCAATGAGGATTGCTTCGTGGGAGGGTTTGAAAACCAAGAAACTACATATCCGTGCACACTCCCATCGGTATTTCGGCTAGACTCTAGAATTACAACATGGTATCTGAGATGGTTCGTTTCATTTCAAGTCGAACCCTTATGGTTGGACATGAGTGGGGAGTATTGAATTTGTCATACATTAATAAAAGAAGATGAAATGATTAGGTTTTTAAGGTTGAAAATTTCATCACATAATAGTATGTTCAAGTTTTTTAAATATGTAGCTTCCTCCCCTTAATCTCGTTGGTTCACGTTCTCCAGTCGTATGTGTTCCGAAAATACTCATACTTTAATTGAATGTAATGTTTTAATTATGATTTAACATATATCAATGTCAGTGACGAAAGTATGAATGGAGTATCACTAAAACTATCTTTCATATGGCATTGTCCGTCTCTCTTTCCTCCACGTGGCGCTCATGATTACATGGGCGCCCACACCTCCACGGAAATGTACGTTCAGCGGACAAAGGTTTGGGCGTCCATTGTCCGCGGAATTACAGTTCATTATTTTTTTAATATTTTTTAATTTATTTAAAAAATATAACTTTTAATAAATAAATATATTAATATAAATATTATAAAATTTATAATTTTATTTTGATAATATAAAATTAGATCATTTCGAAATTGAAATATTAAAAATGAGTACGAAATAATGAAAATAAATATAATCGAAACATTGAAATATATTACATACAACGATATTGTTATGGTCCCTTTTTAGGGGTACCAACAGTCGTCCGGTTCGTTCGATAAACGAACTTGGTTCTGATTTCTTTAAAATGTGGAAGACGATTAAAAGCTAAAAACCAAAATGAAGACACGACAATATATAGTGGAAACCCCGTGAATCGAGATGAAAATCACTCGACTAAGAGCTGATTATGCTCTTAGCCCGCTCACTAAAGAAAATAAATCAAAGTTCATACAAAACAGGATAATGAAAATGATGAGGTAAAGAAAGCAAGAAGAATCCGGCAGAGTAACAGCCTGTTCTTCTGCGTTCAAAGGGTCCTGTCTTTTCCTTCGTCTTGCCCTGTATTTATAGAGTTGCCGGCGAGTGTAATCCACGTCCTGTAACCGCCTCTGACAAGTTTGTTAGAGGTTGTTATCGCAGGATGTAAAACGAGGCTGGGACCGATGCGTGGTCTGCGTGATTGGGCCCGAAGCATGATAAACGTGACAGGGCCCGAAGCGTGGAACGCGTGAGCCTGTAACCGTTTCGTAACTGTTCGGACCGAACCCCGGAGCCAGCTGGCAGATAACGCTTTTATTTACTAAGGTTATCTTCGGTCCTATGTGTTGAACATCAGACCGCTCTTCGTGAAGGTGTAAGTGGGCTGTAAGTGTTCGTTCTGATTATTTAAGTCGGCCCAACTGCTATCGGGCTTCACCCATTACAGGGTATCCGGTCCTAGAGTTATCATCAGATATGAATTAAAAGATAATAATGTTTAATCATCGAAATTTAAAATAGTAAAATTAAAACATAATATTTATTGAAAAATTGAATAGTAAATAAATAAAATTGAAGAGATAGAAAGATAAAATGAAATTTAGAAAGAGAAGATTATGTGGATTAAAGATAAATGAATAATAATGTGGATGAGTGAAAACTTTTAGTAGTAGAAAGAGAATATATGATATGAATGTGAGAGAATATGATGTGTAGAGAGATTTATACGGTGGAAATGGTTTTGGGCGCGGACAAGATTAGATATAGCCTAAGATAAACATTTCTCTCTATGCATACTATCGAAGCATGATGGTTGTGAGTTGTCATATCCAAAAGCAGGTAAGCTTTTTGTATAATATATGTGTTTTTTTGGTTCACCATTATGAGGTGAGTCATATACTTTTAAAAATGATTCGTATAATTATGTTAACTAATGCAAGAATACTATATCCTTAAAGTGGAGCTTGAGTATTTAATTTTATTCGGGTAGGTTGTATTTGAATAATGAGATTTAATTTAAAATTAGAATGCTGACAAGATAAATATATTTTAAAAACCCGAAGGTAATTATTTAATTTAAAATAAATTAAACTAATTTATTTTCCATGTAAGAGTGTAAATGAGTCAAATTTAATATTTTGTAAGATTCAATATTGATTATAAATAAATAAAATTCGGTTTGAGTTTTAGTTCAAATTCAAAAACTAACAAATTTATATTTTGATATTAAATTAAGCTAAAAAATTTAGAATCCAAATGATAACAAGAATATAGTAGAATATATATATATATATAAATGAAATATATAAACTTACCGATATTTTTATCCAATTCCACTTTATAAACTTGTGATAAAGTGGTAAATATAAGTTTATCACTTTACCACTTTATCACAATTTTATATTGATTTGTAATTATTATTATTTTTATTATATTTTCAAAATATTATTTAAAGTTATTTTATAGGAAAATTATTTATTTTTTGTATAATTAATTTTATTTTCATTTTATCAACATGTTCAAAATAATTATATTATTGTATTTCCATATTTTTACATGTGTTCCAAAGTAGGTAATGAGTATCCTTTTTTACAAATTATTTTAATATAATATAATGGTCGGCTATGTTGAATTTACTGAAATAGACCTGGAAATTGGGCCGGCAGACCTCCCAGATGGCATAAGGATATTGGTTGGTGAACCATTGAAATGTCGCCACGTATTACATACACAACCAATCAATTTCCAACACCTCAAAAACAATTCTCCTAACTCTTATCGTTTTCAATGTATCCACGTACACATACATATACAATATATATAGCCTAGAGGCATGTGAATATTCTGAAGCACAAAAGCGTTTAATGGTGAACAAGTGGCAGAGAGGTCGGATCATCGGTTGGGGAGCCACTGCTGAGGTGTCAGCAGCTTTTTTTCCGGTTACTGGTGAGATTTTAGCTGTTAAATCTGCTGGGATTGATCGGTGTGATGATCTTCAAAGAGAGGCTTTGATTCTATCAACTCTGAAAAGCAGATATATTGTTGGGTACAGGGGAATCGGTTTCAGTTTTGAGAAAGGGGAGAAAGTTTTTAATTTGATGATGGAGTATGTCGCCGGAGGAAATTTGGCGGAGGTGGTTCGCCACCGCTGTGGTAAAGGGATGGATGAAGCGATGATCGGGTATTATGCGTCGGAGATTTTAAGGGGTTTAGATTATCTTCATTCTAAGGGAATTGTGCATTGTGATATTAAGGGGAGTAATGTATTGGTGTCAAATGACGGCGCGAAAATTGCCGACTTTGGGTGTGCGAAGATGGAGGAGTCTGTGGCGATAGGCGGTACGCCGATGTTCATGGCTCCGGAAGTTGCACGTGGAGAGGAGCAACGGTGGCCAGCTGATATTTGGGCTCTGGGATGTACAGTAATTGTGATGTTCACCGGAAAATCTCCCTGGCCTGAATCAGACCTTCACCAGATTGCGTTTTCCGGTAAGGCGCCTGATTTCCCGGCTGAGTTATCAGATTTAGGTCGGGATTTTTTGAGCAAGTGCTTAAAAGTTGATCGGAGAAGAAGATGGACGGCTAAAGAACTCCTGCAACACCCGTTTCTTGATCAATGTAAAGTCAATGTAATTCCTCTTAATACAGAATCGCCGACTAGTATTCTTGATAACAGCATTTGGGACTCGATCAAAGAAGAAGCTTGGCAATCTCATAAGCAGAAAAAGCACGATGATATCCAAAACTCTCCAGCACAGAGGATGAAGAAGCTTTCAATGAATTCAGAAAGAAAGCAATGGGAAAAGAAAGAGAGATGGATATCAGTAAGAAACAAAGAAAGCTTGGGCTTGTTCAAAGAGAGTGGAGAAACAGAGGAATGAAACATCACTAGGATTAACATTTAACGCTTCTATGTATAGTGTTATGTACAGGCTGACAGATATTGAATTTAAACAATTATCTTCCATTAAAACACAGAAGAACAAATTGGGTACTGTTTAATCTGTCTCCAGTTTCCTTGCCACACTTAGGCTATGTTCTTTGCCTAAACAAATTTGGGCGATTCTGGAGCAATTTGTCGCATCAAAAGTTCTAAACTTTGTTGTAAATGGAGACTGGTTCTAATGCGCAGAGATACGTTAGAATACAAAGACCCAGTTTCTATTCTGCATGGACATGGAGATTCTTGCCTGGGAAAAAAATAGATGGATTGAAGGAGTGGTTAACGAATGAATACACGGCATTGTCAGAACATTTTTAAGCATGTTCGTCCCTTTCATGATCTCATGAATACAGAAAATTGTGGTTTAAAAGTATATTATTGTTACACCTAATTGTAAGAAATGAAATTGTTTGACGATTTTATCCTTGTTCTGGGCTGCGTTATTTTATCACTACATTAGTTGCGGCGGCGTACTTCCATTAGGGTTTGGCAAATTGGGATCGGAGTCGTTAGGATAAGTGTAAGAGCTACAAGATGGGAGAGAGGAAATTATACAAGACGAAGCTATGTGCGTTGTACCAAAGAGGGCGTTGTTCTCGCCAATATTGCAACTTTGCACATGGCAACGCTGATCTACGCAGCTCCTTTGATGGTACTTTTTTCGCTTTTTTACTTTCTTGCTGATCGGTGTTTCTTGCCTTTTTTTAAAGTTTACCCTATTATCGGCGTTCGGTTTGGTATAGTCGATGTAATTTAGGGTAATTGGAATTGGAGGTGCTACCTTGAATCTACGACCCCATCTTGTGAATTTGAACCAATGTTTTTTGAGCAATTATTACTAATTTGGGGTTTCTCTTGAAAATCGGACGGGAAATATTGAACTTGAGTCTATGAGTATCAATAGATGCATATGTTGATAACTATTCATGTTCTGGTGGCAAGATTCTTAATTGCGGCAGAGAGGTTTGCTCGTCCGGCTTATTTTTGCCTTAGGTGTGAATATATATGTATTATGTGCACAATGAAGATTAAATGTCCTGGATTACATAGCATGCTGTGATCGCTTAAGTGTGATGCCTAAATTGGATAATTTTCCATCTCTTTAAAATATGAAACTTTGTTCGATCTTCTTTCATTGTGGCATCTTGGTTTATTCTTGTATTGTTGAAACATCTGTGTATTAAAAGGTTCAGAACATGTTTTCTTGGTATTTCTGCAATTTGTGGAGAGGTGGTATTTTCTTCATCTGATTTCCCTATAAATGATACTACAAAGGGCCAACAACACACTATATTGCAAGTGAAGGGACAATTCTTAGTTCCTACAGTTATGGGAAGAAGTTTGAACCATTGCTTTCTATTATTATCTCACAATGGCAGAGGATGTATATTATTTGAATTTCTTCGATGAGTCTTGAAGGGTTTTCTATATATAAAATCTCATGGGTATATATTTATCTGTCTTTTTAAGAAGAGATATTAATTCTATGACTCAAATGGGATCTTTCGGGAAGGCAATAAAAATATTCTTAATTTTTCACGCACTATTCCCTGTGATGGNATTAATTTTATTTTCATTTTATCAACATGTTCAAAATAATTATATTATTGTATTTCCATATTTTTACATGTGTTCCAAAGTAGGTAATGAGTATCCTTTTTTACAAATTATTTTAATATAATATAATGGTCGGCTATGTTGAATTTACTGAAATAGACCTGGAAATTGGGCCGGCAGACCTCCCAGATGGCATAAGGATATTGGTTCGTGAACCATTGAAATGTCGCCACGTATTACATACACAACCAATCAATATCCAACACCTCAAAAACAATTCTCCTAACTCTTATCGTTTTCAATGTATCCACGTACACATACATATACAATATATATAGCCTAGAGGCATGTGAATATTCTGAAGCACAAAATCGTTTAATGGTTAACAAGTGGCAGAGAGGTCGGATCATCGGTTGGGGAGCCACTGCTGAGGTGTCAGCAGCTTTTTTTCCGGCTACTGGTGAGATTTTAGCTGTTAAATCTGCTGGGATTGATCGGTGTGATGATCTTCAAAGAGAGGCTTTGATTCTATCAACTCTGAAAAGCAGATATATTGTTGGGTACAGGGGAAGCGGTTTCAGTTTTGAGAAAGGGGAGAAAGTTTTTAATTTGATGATGGAGTATGTCGCCGGAGGAAATTTGGCGGAGGTGGTTCGCCACCGCTCTGGTAAAGGGATGGATGAAGCGATGATCGGGTATTATGCGTCGGAGATTTTAAGGGGTTTAGATTATCTTCATTCTAAGGGAATTGTGCATTGTGATATTAAGGGGAGTAATGTATTGGTGTCAAATGACGGCGCGAAAATTGCCGACTTTGGGTGTGCGAAGATGGAGGAGTCTGTGGCGATAGGCGGTACGCCGATGTTCATGGCTCCGGAAGTTGCACGTGGAGTGGAGCAACGGTGGCCAGCTGATATTTGGGCTCTGGGATGTACAGTAATTGTGATGTTCACCGGAAAATCTCCCTGGCCTGAATCAGACCTTCACCAGATTGCGTTTTCCGGTAAGGCGCCTGATTTCCCGGCTGAGTTATCAGATTTAGGTCGGGATTTTTTGAGCAAGTGCTTAAAAGTTGATCGGAGAAGAAGATGGACGGCTAAAGAACTCCTGCAACACCCGTTTCTTGATCAATGTAAAGTCAATGTAATTCCTCTTAATACAGAATCGCCGACTAGTATTCTTGATAACAGCATTTGGGACTCGATCAAAGAAGAAGCTTGGCAATCTCCTAAGCAGAAAAACCACGATGATATCCAAAACTCTCCAGCACAGAGGATGAAGAAGCTTTCAATGAATTCAGAAAGAAAGCAATGGGAAAAGAAAGAGAGATGGATATCAGTAAGAAACAAAGAAAGCTTGGCCTTGTTCAAAGAGAGTGGAGAAACAGAGGAATGAAACATCACTAGGATTAACATTTAACGCTTCTATGTATAGTGTCATTTACAGGCTGACAGATATTGAATCTAAACAATTATCTTCCATTAAAACACAGAAGAACAAATTGGGTACTGTTTAATTTGTCTCCAGTTTCCTTGCCACACTTAGGCTATGTTCTTTGCCTAAACAAATTTGGGCGATTCTGGAGCAATTTCTCGCATCAAAAGTTCTAAACTTTGTTGTAAATGGAGACTGATTCTAATGCGCAGAGATACGCTAGAATACAAAGACCCAGTTTCTATTCTGCATTGACATAGAGATTCTTGTCTGGGAAAAAAATAGATGGATTGAAGGAGTGGTTAACGAATGAATTACACGGCATTGTCAGAACATTTTTAAGCATGTTCGTCCCTTTCATGATTCTCATGAATACAGAAAATTGTGGTTTAAAAGTATATTATTGTTATACCTAATTGTAAGAAATGAAATTGTTTGACGATTTTATCCTTGTTCTGGCCTGCGTTATTTTATCACTACATTAGTTGCGGCGGCGTACTTCCATTAGGGTTTGGCAAATTGGGATCGGAGTCGTTAGGATAAGTGTAAGAGCTACAAGATGGGAGAGAGGAAATTATACAAGACGAAGCTATGTGCGTTGTACCAAAGAGGGCGTTGTTCTCGCCAGTATTGCAACTTTGCACATGGCAACGCTGATCTACGCGGCTCCTTTGATGGTACTTTTTTCGCTTTTTTACTTTCTTGCTGATCGGTGTTTCTTGCCTTTTTTTAAAGTTTACCCTATTATCGGCGTTCGGTTTTGTATAGTCGATGTAATTTAGGGTAATTGGAATTGGAGGTGCTACCTTGAATCTACGACCCCATCTTGTGAATTTGAACCAATGTTTTTTGAGCAATTATTACTAATTTGGGGTTTCTCTTGAAAATCGGACGGGAAATATTGAACTTGAGTCTATATTGATGAGTATCAATAGATGCATATGTTGATAACTATTCATGTTCTGGTGGCAAGATTCTTAATTGCGGCAGAGAGGTTTGCTCGTCCGGCTTATTTTTGCCTTAGGTGTGAATATATATGTATTATGTGCACAATGAAGATTAAATGTCCTGGATTACATAGCATGCTGTGATCGCTTAAGTGTGATGCCTAAATTGGATAATTTTCCATCTCTTTAAAATATGAAACTTTGTTCGATCTTCTTTCGTTGTGGCATATTGGTTTATTCTTGTATTGTTGAAACATCTGTGTATTAAAAGGTTCAGAACATGTTTTCTTGGTATNCCCTGTCTCCTTTCATGCTACCTTTGGGCATAATTGAATCTCGATATTACTCCTGATATGTATAAATAAATCTTGATGTAAAGTTTAATTATTGAAGGGAAACGGCGGCAGAGTCTATATACAAAGAAAGATGCTTACCAGTGGATGATGCTTGTAGTTGGGCAAATTATATGTCAATCTCTGGTTCACCTGATGATGAATATGATATCATAAATCTTCAATACACAGAGGATGGCTTGCTAACTGTCGATGAGAACAGAGATGGCCATGCCGCTGCCTTTGGCGATGATATCGCAATCGAATGTCTTGCAACTGAGTTCAGAAGAGAGATCTATGTGGTACAAGATTCATTCATTTTGCATAGCTTCAATTTGTCACTGATTCATTAAATCCAAACAGGTTCAAGCTCATGGATCTGATGGCATGGTCGATGAAGACAATTGTGTTTTCTTCTTACCACATCGTCCAAGAAGCGAAATTTCAGAACCCCCAATCTTCCTTTTTATGAAAGGAACAGGTTAATGAGGAAACACACAAATACAACATCTCTTGTTATAAAAAAAACAATATGAATCTGTACTTGTACACTTTACAGGATGGTGTGGTGCTGGTGGTGATCATTACGAACCTCTTGTTGCTCATGGCTCGGTGGTGGTCTCACATGAGAAAGTTGCATTTGTGCTATAAGATGCCATTTTGTAAGATTCTTTAGTTCAGAAAATATTCTTTTGTTTCTGTTGAGATCTTTAGAGGGTAGCTGGATTTTTCATTCAGAATTTTTGTGTTTCAACAGTAACTAACCAAATCATTCATCTTCTTCTCATCATGTTTCTTTTCTCACTAAACCATATAAGATACCGGCCCAAGGTACCATTTCGATCCGGATCACTATAAAAACATTGCTTTCAATAAGATAAAAATGTATTCTTTTTGTAAAACGATATCCATGTAGTTTTAATGTAGCGAAGTTGATATAATTGGTGATATTGATTCCCGAAACTTCAAAGTTATAATTTTATAATTGTTAAAATTTCAAAATTGTTTATATTAAATATCGTTGAAATTAATAAACGATTTTAGAATATGTCTCAATTTGAATAATCAATAATTGACAAAAAATAAATAAAAAATGAGAGTTGGGTTAATTTTGAATGATTTATAGTATATACCATGGTCAAATATCACATTACCAAATAACATTGGTTATTTTTTACATATGTAAACAACGAATGTCAATTTTATGAAATCTCAAAACAATAACGACCTAAACGATTTTGGAATCTTCGAAACTTGTAATTTATAACTTTTAAAAGTTTGAGAATTAATAGTATCAAATGTATCAACTTTGAAGGTATTTTATGTTATTTTTAAAGTGTAAAACACACCACATTTATAGTATTTTAAGTATGAGGGATTAATATTCCCATTATTTTTTATCAAAAATTTGTTAATGTTAAATTCAAAAATAGAACCTTGTTACTATTTTGTATATTATATTAATAATTTATCTTTAATAAATTAAAGAAATGTGAATTAGTGAAATTATAATATATTGTTTTTTATTAAAGAAGACGGTCGTTAAATAGGAGGTGTCGGTCTAAATTTCTAATTGATTATGAGTGATGTTTGTCATTGGCCCTTAATGTTTATAATAGTGTAAAGGCGGTACCCCTAATGTTTGAAAATTGCATACAAAACCCCCGAAGTTTACATAATGTGCGCGGTTGACCCCTAAACTTTTAAATGTTGTAAACACCATGCCCTCAAAGTTTAATAATTGCGTGGTTGGCCCCCAAAGTTCCAAAACCGTTTATATTAAGCCCTCACGTCCGTTATTGTTTTGTTTTTTTTGCGTAATTGACCCTCAAAGTTTAAGAATTACATGGTTGACCCCTTATGTTTACTGATTACATATTTAGCCCCCGAACATATAAAAGAGTTTAGAATTGACCATTCGTCAAATTTTCGTTATTCGTATTTCATTGATTATTGATTATATCTCTTCATATATTGAGGCAGAGTTTGAGTTTTCGATCTCGGGTTGATCCTCCCTTGGATCATCTCGAAAGCCTTTGTCATTCATATTTGAAGGTAGATTCGAAAGTCATGGTGAATTCCTCTACAATAGATGTTGCACCCGTTACTCGAAAAGTCGTTCGAATATTAAGAATCATAAAACACAAATTCGTTTGGAAATAAAATCTTTATTTCCAATATCATGAAAATTATCACACAATATGAAATTTTTATACGAAGTAAACAAAACATTCTAAGACAAAATAATATTTTAACAAACGGATAATACAAATTTCTCCGGTATTTGCAAAAAGTAGCAAACTACAACACATTAAAATGATTAATATGTCAATGTTTAATAGCGATCCCCATCTCCTCAGCAAAGTCTACTACATTTCGTTCAGAGAACCAAGACAAAGTCATCTGTGCTCAAATGAATAAAAAATTTCGTTAGTATAAACAATTTTGTACTAAAATATAGTATGTTAAAGTACTTACGAAACTAGGGTACTGAGACAAAGTGAAAGAATCAGGTGCTTTCAATAAAAACGAAATCATGTAATACAAAACATAAATCCCGCACTCCGTTCCTCCATTTTGACGAGGGACCTAAATAGATGAAAATGTTACAAACAAAATGATGATATGAAATTAGTTGATATTACAACATTTTATTCCAATGCACTTACATTCGGCCATTGTATCATGATGGCCGCAACATCATCTTTAGTGGATTTTATATCGAACTTGTGGAGTATTCCATAAACCCACCTATAGCACAAAGGAATTCATAACATGTATACACATCAACAAACGTGCTACATATAGGTGTACCTTCTTATATCTGCATCCATAGTTAATCTATGAGCTGACCCAAGCGAATCAAGAACTATCATCCAACAATTCTTTGGTTCCAAAATGCGTCGTAGCACCAACAACGACCAATGGCCCCTGAATAATTATTTCAAAACAATGAGTGATCTCACTTTGACAACCATAAATTACTTAATGATACGTCGCACCCTGTACATATAGGAACAAAAACATATTCCTTGTCGAATTCCGTATGAGATGTCCATCCAATAAACTTATCATAGAAATCATCAGAGCGCTGACAAGCATGAAATATTTATGGAAGAACACAATGACATAAATCCTTGCGTTGCGGGGATAGACAAAAAATCGCTCTCCTGAAAAATCATGAAAACATATACATTCGACCACTATTACATGTTAAGATCTATTCGAACAAACTATGAAATTTATACCTACGAACAGTTTCGAACTCGTTCGTATCAAGCATACCGTATTTCCAAAACGGATTTATAAGGTTATCCTCTTTGGTACCACTCGACAATGTAATTGGTTGCACTTTTTTGTATGTTGTGTGCATTGTAGAGATACCGCTTTTACCTGATCGTGTTCTTACTCTCATTGGGGCATTTGGAGTGTACAAATTCTAGAAAACAACAACAAAAATACATTACGTATAATGAGAAAAACATATTATGGACTGCATACCTGTTTTTTCGTATTTTTTGGCATAACGGTTGAGGCATCAGGCAAGATTTCACTGGCCCGACCAGTTGATCCAACCACACTTTCCTCCATAGTGTCATTTTGAAAATTACCGTGAGAATCATCCTTCATTTCTTGTTTTTCAGTTTTTGATACACATTTTCTCCTATTGTGGCCTAACTCGCCACAATTCCCACATGTATTCATTTTTCTCTTTGTATGTAGAAGACGGTGTGCGCTTCGTGGTAAACTCTCAGTGCGTGATTTCTTCCGATTTAGACTTGGTCGACCTCGCTTCACAATTTTGAAATTTGGTGGCTCTGGAGCCTTTTCTTGACTTTCGAGCCAATGTCTATGACCTGGCATTCCTTCGATGGGGAGACTATATGCGATGATGTACGTAGACACGCTATAAAAACTGTCTACATAGTTGTCCGGCCTCTGATTTCTTCTCTGAATAGCCACAACAGCATGTTTACATGGAATACCTTGTACAAAAAAAGCATGTGTCATAGTTATCGATGTAGAAGACAAGTACGTAGACTTACCAATCAATTGCCATAAATTACATGAACATCGTCGATCAATCAAGTTTACACAGTGCCTATCATCTCCTCCGTGCCATTGCCACCGGTAAGGGTCTGACTTGGATAACATACCAATAGTACCGAGGCGAGAAGCTTCAACAAGGGAACGTGCAACATTTGGGCAAACTAATCCTTCAAATCTAACTGCCATTTCGGAACGACGACTGCGAAGGGATGCAATTATCATTCTTATGTTCTCTAGGAGATGTATCACATGATGACGTCGAGCTTTCAGTATCATCTTGTTGAAGACTTCTGCAGTATTGTTTAACAAAATAATACTCTTGCAAGTGTGATCAAAATAAGCGCAAGACCATAGTTGTGGAGAAATATCCATCATTTGTCTCCAGACCTTTATATTAGTGGATTTTAATGTGTCCATGTGACGATGGAAATCCGGTGTCGTTGTAGATCGAGCAGCAGCCCAAACAATGCCCCTAACAGCCTATGAGTAGCACTTTCTTGATTTCAAATTGGATAGTATATGTCTTAAACAATGTCGTATCTGCATATCCACACCAAAGTCTTTCTTGTAAATCCCTAAAAAAAATATGTAGAGTTAACTAAACACACGACATGTAATACCTGTATGTGCGGTAGAACGGAATTCAGAGCAGGAACCAAACCAGTGCCACGATCACACATGATCGTGTATTTAGCCATGTTATCTTCTGTGATCCTAGCATCGTCTCTAAGCAACTTCAAGAACCAAGCCCAACTTTCGAAAGTCTCGGACTGAACAATCCCGTAGGAAAGTGGATACACACCATTATTGGGGTCAAGTCCCACCGCAAGAAGAACCTATTACCAAATGAAAATAAATCAAGTATAAAATGCAATCCACTAAAAATCGACAAACACAAACCTGGCCGGACAATGTCTCCTTTGTGTGTGTTCCATCAATGCAAATTATTGGCCGACAAACCTCCCAGCCTACTTTGCATGGGTGCAAACACACGTAAATGCTCTTGAAGGTAACTTTTCCATCACTCCCTTCACAAACTTCCATTTGAACGGTGGATCCCGGATTACTTCGATTAAGCTGAAGTATGTAACTCCTTATTCTATCAAAGTTTGCTGTCACCTTGTCCCTTATTTCATTCAAAGCAAATTGTTTGGCGCGAAAAAGTTTATGTCTTGATACCTCGATTTTGAGGTCATGCAAAACTGCTCTTGCGAAATCTGAAATAGAAAGAGTAGGATCTTTTATGAAGCACTCCTTGTACCTATTACCAAGCCACTTAGCAGTTACAGAAGAATTCACTTTATCCCATACACAACCGTTGTGCACGGGGTTATATCCTTTAACCCTCCACCCATAGTCATTCTTTTTCTTGGTCACATTNCCTTGCCTTCCATTTTCCAAGATCATTTACTCATGTTACTTAACCATGGTTAATTTGATCCGGTAAACTAACTACAGTTAAATTCTATAATAACAAAATATTTGACAAAATTTTCAATCATATTGTAGAATCTATGTAATGCTGGACCAATCAATTATATAACATTAGAGTTGAAAAAATAGACTCAATTATTTTTTAATTATATATTATAAAATAAAATATTTGTATCGATAGCAACATACAAAGGTAGAAATTGATATGAGATTTTCTTGATTAAGGCTGATTTTGATAATTAAATAATATAATTTTGATTGTTTTTTTATCATTATTTTCTAACCATCAATATTATCGGGTAAACCCCAAAACCTGCATTGAGTATTAATAAAATAATTAATTTATAAAATTAATGACATTATTTGAAAAGTAATCGATACATAACATATTGATTAGAACCTTAAAAAATAAATATAGATTAGATCATAAATATATAAATATAAAATAAATTATTATTTTTAAAAATGGTCCCTAACATTAATAACTGGTACAAATAATGCCAACGATATGACTTCCTTAGGAAAGACCTATGCGGCTATGCCCATCCATATGTCTGAATTAGTGCTCATTTTTAAAATAAAATAAAATAAAATAAAATAAAATAAAATAAAATAAAATAAAAATAGTAAATTGACATGCTATTTTAGTTTGGGTTTGGTCCATACAAACATTATTGGGCTGGCTGAACTCCTTAAAGGTTTGATAATGGGCCTACTATAAAACACTATTAATTATTGAAAAGTCCTTAAAATGCTTGATCCGCTTAATGTGTGTATATATAAGTGGTATATTTAATTTTTAAAACTAAGGTTCTCAATTAGAAAATCTGATTTATCAAATCTTACAAATTTAGATGTCTAAAATTTTCAAAACCTTAAAATTTAAGTATTAAATATATGGGTACAAATTCTGTTAACCAAATTTAGTAAAACTAGATTTGGTAGAAAAATAATTAGAAGAACCTGATAATCTATCCAATAAGGATAAGCCATGTGCAGAGCCAGAATATAACCGTTGGAGATCGGCGCATGTTAGTCAAAAACCAGATAGTGTTTTGGTTGCTAGCCTGGCCCGACCCGGACCGGGCCCCACGTGTAGTAATAGTAGAGGAGCTGTCCCCCTCCCGCCTCTTCAGAATCCAGCCGTTAACCCTAATTCTCTGGGTATCCTAACGTCTATTATTCAAACCTGAGGTGGAAATTCCAAGAAGAAGACAGAGAGTAATGGGGAAGCTGGTATGCGACTCAACGGCCTTGTCTTCAGTTATCCCATGGCGCGATCCAACCGCCACGCTGGATCTGAATCTGGCCGAACAGATGCCGCCGACTCCCTTGCCGGAGATCCGTTGGGAAAGCGTGCCGGGGTTGGAGGATCAACAGATAAGGCAATTGACTCGTTTGTATAGTAAAGGTGTCTTGTGGAAGCATCCAGATGATAAGAATCTTAGCATCGTTTTCCGGTTGATGCATGGTGGTGAGGTGGATTCGGACGGGAATTGTCTCTTCACGGCGGCACGTAAATCGATGGGTTTGGATACGATGCCGCGTGAGCTTAGGATGCGGACCGTCAAGAGGTTCTTGTCGGATCTTGGCTCCGCAGACGAGAATACCAAGAATTTTATTCAATCGGCCATTCGGAATATGTATTCTCCGGATCTGATGTGTGGATGGGGGATTCATGTGGTACAGGACATTAAGGTTTTAGCCAAGAAACAGGACCGGGAGGCATTAGATTCCGCCATTGAAGAGCTTCTTCAGCTCGGGATGCACAGGTGAAAATCCCTTCCCTGTCTCCTTTCATGCTACCTTTGGGCATAATTGAATCTCGATATTACTCCTGATATGTATAAATAAATCTTGATGTAAAGTTTAATTATTGAAGGGAAACGGCGGCAGAGTCTATATACAAAGAAAGATGCTTACCAGTGGATGATGCTTGTAGTTGGGCAAATTATATGTCAATCTCTGGTTCACCTGATGATGAATATGATATCATAAATCTTCAATACACAGAGGATGGCTTGCTAACTGTCGATGAGAACAGAGATGGCCATGCCGCTGCCTTTGGCGATGATATCGCAATCGAATGTCTTGCAACTGAGTTCAGAAGAGAGATCTATGTGGTACAAGATTCATTCATTTTGCATAGCTTCAATTTGTCACTGATTCATTAAATCCAAACAGGTTCAAGCTCATGGATCTGATGGCATGGTCGATGAAGACAATTGTGTTTTCTTCTTACCACATCGTCCAAGAAGCGAAATTTCAGAACCCCCAATCTTCCTTTTTATGAAAGGAACAGGTTAATGAGGAAACACACAAATACAACATCTCTTGTTATAAAAAAAACAATATGAATCTGTACTTGTACACTTTACAGGATGGTGTGGTGCTGGTGGTGATCATTACGAACCTCTTGTTGCTCATGGCTCGGTGGTGGTCTCACATGAGAAAGTTGCATTTGTGCTATAAGATGCCATTTTGTAAGATTCTTTAGTTCAGAAAATATTCTTTTGTTTCTGTTGAGATCTTTAGAGGGTAGCTGGATTTTTCATTCAGAATTTTTGTGTTTCAACAGTAACTAACCAAATCATTCATCTTCTTCTCATCATGTTTCTTTTCTCACTAAACCATATAAGATACCGGCCCAAGGTACCATTTCGATCCGGATCACTATAAAAACATTGCTTTCAATAAGATAAAAATGTATTCTTTTTGTAAAACGATATCCNTTGGTCACATTAACGTACCAACGACAATCATTTGTACGATATCTCTTACATCGTATTCGTAGTCGATCAGCCTCATTTTTTTCAATCCAGAATTCTTTACCGTCAAGAATACAAAATGTCATAAGTGCTTCTTTGGCATGTTCTTTGTTTCTGAATGTCAGCCCTAACCTACACTCACACAACAACACAATAAAAATCGATATAATTACATATATAACTAAATATTAAAAGTTCTTTAAAAATATATACCTAAGTTTTTGCGGTGATTTCCATCCCAAATCGTCATTAAAAACTTTATAGTTTTCATCTTCTTGGTCATCAGATGAAAAGACTAAGCCTTCGTTATCCACACATTGATCAAGTGCTTCTGAATCAAGCATACTTAGAACATCTTGTACAACATCAACCATGTCATTGTACTCATCCTCATCCAACGTTGAATTCTTGCTGTCTTCACATACCCCATCAGATAGTTCTTGATCAACATCATCTTGAACCATATCATCACCTATCTTCGATGAACTAGATACCCCTATTTAGTATTTTCGGTTGATTCCTGTGTGGGTCATACGCGAGACTCCGCTAAACCATATAAAACAATGTTAACTCATCCACAAACAAACTCATAAAATTAAAGTCAACCGATTTCAATAACTATAATAAAACAATGTTAACTCATTCACAAACAAACTCATAAAATAAAAGTCCACCGATTTCAACAACTATAATAAAACAATGTTAACTCATCCACAAACAAACTCATAAAATAAAAGTCAATTGATTTCAACAATTATAATAAAACAATGTTAACTCGTCCACAAACAAACTCATAAAATAAAAGTCCACCGATTTCAACAACTATAATAAAAGAATCTCAAAACATCCGTTATATAAAAACTGCAACCTACATTAACAAAAAATAAACATGTAACAATGATCCTCCAAATTCCAAATTTAATAAAAGAATTCCATAAGCATAATAATAGTATCGCAAATACAACAATTTTAACAAAATAAACACAAAATCAGCAGCCAATAAACTAAAATTGAAACATGTAACAAGGATCATTCATACAAAAATTGAACCGAAAACGATACTCCATACAAAAATTGCAACCGACAATAACAAAAATTAAACCGTATTAAACTTACCCATGAAATCGATCCGTGGCATATACGGAGGAGTAATTTGAACTGCTAGTTATGGTGATTTGAATTGTTCCGGCTCGCTATCAGTCTAAGTATCAATGTCTTTCTTATAGATTTAATTTTAAGCGATATATCCCTGTGACTGGTTTTACTAAGAGCAGCTACTCGGTTTGCTTACTACAGACCTTTCATTACCACTTTATCGAGAAAGGGATTGACTGCTCTAGCTACAACTGTATCGCTCCTACTACTTTATCCTCTTATTACAGAGGATAAAGCGAGAATGCCTGAAATGGTTGATGCTAGGGGACTAGCAATGAGCAGGATGATGAACAATCGACAACTCCCAGGGCAATGGTGACGCGCCTGAGGTAGGTTTCCACACATTGATTGACTCCTGCAAGGAGACTTAAAGAGGAATAAAACGTGAAGAACAATTTGGACTTAAATCTGGCGCTTAGGGTTTATCACGCGAAGAACATCGAAAAAATGTGAATTGGGGAAAACATGATTTAATAAATTTTGCTCTAACGGTGTTATAACAGAAAACCACTAAATTATGGGGAGGGCCACATGTAAACGGTTTACAAACATTAGGTGCTTCATACGCAATTTAGAAACTATAATGGCATCGCCTTTACAATATTTCAAACATTAGAGGCCATCTTGCAATTTTCTCAATTGATTATTGAATCGAAGAGGAGACTTTGAATCTTTGATCTGCCGAAGAAAAGTCGTTAACGGCCTTTGACTTGCATCATATATATTTACCGATTTGATTTTGGGATTTATTTCGCTTATCAATTCACCTCTTTCATCTGAAAATTCCTGTTATTCGAGGATGAATGCGATGAAATCATCGCTTTGGAAATTGAAGAAATTTGCAGCCCTTACGAACGATGGAAGAGGGCGAAAGCAGCGCCCTGCTTCTAGGTTGGATGAACTTGCTCGAGCGACACAGGTATTGTTGTTTGCTCTCGTTGAGAAGGGGAAACTGGCCGTTGAGTTAGATTTTGCTAAAAAGTATTAACGGTATTCTCGGTGTACTGATTTTGTTGGGAATGATTCGGCATTCTAAAAGATTAAAGCTTTACTGTTATTTTTGTTTTCGTATACGGGTATTACATTTGGAAATTAAGGAAGGTGCATGTGATTTCTATAGCTTATAAAAGTTACATTATCCCTTTTTATCATTTCTATTTTTCACTATTCCCCATTTTTTAATCAGTTCTTTGTCGAGGTGTTTTATTTTAATTTATTGTTCTATCAGAACATGAATGATATGAGAGACTGCTATGAAAGGTTGCTTTCAGCTGCTGCTTCCACAGCAAACAGCGTATATGGTATCTCTTTTTATTACCCTCTTCCCTCTACAGACATATTTATATAAGTTATCCCAATGATTGAATTTTCTTTTATATGGATGGGCATCTGCATTCAGAATTCTCAGAATCACTGGCAGAAATGGGTGAATGTCTTCTTGAAAAAACAGCCGTGGGTTGCAATGAAGAGAGTGGTAATCCCTTGTGTACATGCATATTTGTTTTCCAATGATTTGAAGTAATCCGTGAAGTGAAAAATATGGATATATGAGTTCGGGTGGATGTTTCTAGGTTGATTGGTCTCAGATAGTATGCTTGATCCAATGCTTTATAATTTTTACATGTGATTTGAGTTGGTCACTGTAAATTTAACCGGCATTGAAATCGGGCTGGACCTGGATTAATATGCAATGAAGTAATGTATTGTCCGGCATGCCTAGTTTTTCAATTGAGCATCAAGGATGATTTGAACTTAAAGGAAAAGGAAAACAGTGTCAATTCTTTAGATCTCATGTGCATTGGTTTTTTTCATTCTCTATGTTGAAATGGTCTGTTGTTATTGCCTATCATTGAGTTTTATCCATGTAATCTATCGTGTGTTAGCACATAATTATTCTTCTTAATCAATTATTAAAAAAACAACGGCTATTATTATGCAGCGAAGGTTCTATCAATGATGGGAAAAGTGCAGTTTGAACTTCAAAAACTCATTGATGGTTATGTGAGTGTCAACTGATTTTTACGAGTTTTATTATTTTCCGGTACATCCTTTATTCATTGCTTTGTTGTGTACATCAGCGATCTCATATAATCCAGACTATTACAGTTCCTTCAGAGTCTTTTCTAGGTGAACTTCATGTAGTAGAGGTAATTCACCCGTGTTGCCATGCATTCTCCATGTGCCTATTTCCTATATTCGAATGCACCTGTTCAAGTAGCTGCTCTATATTTGTGCTAATTTAAAATCTTTTATCTTCTTGTAAAAGAATTTAGATTTTGTCTTTGTCCAAAATTTGGAGTTTTGAGATATCTTCTTCTCCTTCATGCAGGAGATGAAGAAGCGTTGTGATGATAAAAGGTTCGCCATTGTTTTGTTTACAATTCAATGGCTTTTTTAAGCAATTTACTGGGGTTATATATCTGATTTTACACTGAATGCAGGGAAGCATGTGAAGAATTGAAAAAAATACACAAGGAGAAGAGGATTTCGAGAAAAAATGAAGGCTTTTCTTCGTCTCAACTGCAACAACTCCAAGATGGATATGAAGAGGAGGCAAATGCATTTGTTTTCCGCATGAAGTCGTTAAAACAAGGACAATCATGCAATTTGCTCACTCAGGCATCTCGGCATCATGCTGCACAAGTAATTCTTTCGCGCGTTAAAACAAATGCATTGTGGATTTTATTGTCGTATCCCCATTGACGCATTTTTATTGCTATTTTCGACAGATTTCCTTCTTCAGGAGAGCAGTCAAATCCTTGGAGACAATTGAACCACATGTCAAATTGTTAGCTGAACAATATCTTATAGATTACCAATTTAGTGGACTCAGAGATGAACACGGTGATCCTAAAAGTGACGAGGATGATTGTACCGAAGAAAGTTCACTTTCTGAAAAACATGATCCCGGGGAAGTGAGTTCTTGCAATGAACGACATCGTCCATCTCATGATGCTTCAGGTTCCAAAAACTTCAATGAGGTAACATCATCCCTTTTTAGTTCGTTAGGTGATTCGGTGTTTCCAGTTATGCTTACGTTAGACATTGTAGTTTTTGCAGTTGTACAGTAAGGATGCAGCTTATTCTCATGACCGCAAATCTAGTACTGCAAAGGTGAGGATGCTGTTACAAGCTATTTCCATGATCCAAAATGAATCGTGTTATATATAAGTCATAATATCTGTATCCGGAGTTATGTTTTTTATTGAATTCATGCAAATTGTTGTAGGAAAATGCGACAAGCCATCGAAGTTCATTTACTTTCCACAGAGAAATGGGAGCGCTCACCCAGTCAGCTCCTCTGTTTCCAGGGAAAAAATTCACTTCATCCGAATGGTCCTTATCATCTGGAAACTTTGTTTCGTATGTTCTACCGACACCAGACGAGCCAAAGGGTTCAGTTTCAGTGAAATTATCTAATGAAGTTTCTCATGCAATGAAAGCGCCGAATCATCAGGCCACATTTGGTGTCAATCCGAGGAATTCAATCGGGTTGGATACTATAAAGAATCAGCCGAGTTCATTACCAGTTCCAGTCACAGAAGATGTGTTACTTAAACAACTGGAATCAGATTCTGAGAAAGCTAGAAGACTAGTATTTTCTGGCCCTTTAGCAAGAAAGCCATGGATAAGTGCTCAAAAGTTTTCTAACAGCAGCAGTATCACTTCATCAGCACTTCCTTCATTCTCAGTGCCACTATTGCGCACCCCACTACTCCGGGAATCTCGTGTTCTTCCTAGTTTTGTATCTTCTCTGAAGATAAGTGAACTTCATGAACTTCCTCGTCCTCCTGCTGATCGAAGACCATCGAATGTAAGCACGGGTCATTTAGTTTGTGAAACACCTATGGCTACATCATCATCACCAAAGGTTTTGCCCCGGAGTTACTCGGTTCCTACCGGAACAGACAGCTGACAGTGTTTGCGAAGATAAAGGTGGAAGCTAATAATACTCAACAAAAGGTGGGGAGTGTGAACGAACATCTGCAGAATAAACAGAAATCTGTGCATGTAGATTTCACATACCATCAGTTTAGTGACGGAGTATTTTTTATGTGATGGGCTTATTGGGTATATGTAACTGGGCTAAGATCCATAAAAATAAGTGAACGAACATCTGCAGAATAAACAGAAATCTGTGCATGTAGATTTCACATACCATCAGTTTAGTGACGGAGTATTTTTTATGTGATGGGCTTATTGGGTATATGTAACTGGGCTAAGATCCATAAAAATAAGTGAACGAACATCTGCAGAATAAACAGAAATCTGTGCATGTAGATTTCACATACCATCAGTTTAGTGACGGAGTATTTTTTATGTGATGGGCTTATTGGGTATATGTAACTGGGCTAAGATCCATAAAAATAAGTGAACGAACATCTGCAGAATAAACAGAAATCTGTGCATGTAGATTTCACATACCATCAGTTTAGTGACGGAGTATTTTTTATGTGATGGGCTTATTGGGTATATGTAACTGGGCTAAGATCCATAAAAATAAGTGAACGAACATCTGCAGAATAAACAGAAATCTGTGCATGTAGATTTCACATACCATCAGTTTAGTGAAGGAGTATTTTTTATGTGATGGGCTTATTGGGTATATGTAACTGGGCTAAGATCCATAAAAATAAATGGCGATTTATTTCATGATATGGGCCGGGCTGATTCAATCCGCATAAATTATCCAAAAATTTAATCAAAGGTAATTTGGAAACAGTTCGCATTACATTTTATAGTTTATTATACATTTACAAGATCTTATAGCACAAGTCCTGAAATTGATTCATCAGATAGAATTAAGAGGAGAGTTTGCATAAACTCTTGCACTAAACGGTCAGATTATACGACAAATTGTTCAACAAAAAATGAAAGCTTATAAAACTTCCAAGGGGAACAGTTATTTTGGGTACAGAATGTCGTAACGACCAGGGCGATACAGCAAGGTTATGAATGGCTTGACTGCCTCAGAAGCAGAAGCACCAGCATCGGCTTGGGCAGGAGTAAAGTCATGATGGTTAGCGCTAGTGTCATCGCAACTTCGGGGAAGATAAACTACACGAATGGACACACCCAATGCATCTGACAAGGCTGTGATGTGCAAATGATCGCTCTCTTCACCCATGGGATCTACTGAGGACTTGCAAAACTGTGTCAAACAGATAAAAAGGAGTGACTCATTCATCAGAGCATCAAAATAATCGGTGATAGGTGTTTTATGTGTTGCATACCTTATGAATAGAACTGCATCATTACAAATAAAACTATGGTAACGTAAAAGAGGTATTTAAGGAATAGTAAACTAACCTGATCCACTGAGGAATATGATAAACCTTGAATAAATGGTTCATAAAACTCTGAGCGCTTTCTTATTTCACCAGATGTGATGAATCTTAAGAACATTACCACTGCAAAAATGCTATTGTTTAGTAAGCAATGAAGCAATAGAGTCCACACGATCTCACTAGAATGTTCTAACTCAATGCTACTCACCGTAGTCAGACATTCCCGGGTCTCTACATCTTTTCACAAGTTCATCCTCACTGTATATGTACAACAAATTTTAGAGGTAATGTTATCTGATTACCAAGCAAAAAGGAATACTGGTTTAAATAATCAAAGTACAGAGAGAAATAAGATATAAGTTTATAAACCTTATGGAATCATCAGTCCCAAGAACAATCTCAAGTTGTTCAAGGAAGTGCTGTAACAAAGCAGGCCGAAAGTTAACCAACAGCATATGAAGATTAAGTAACACAAGTTTCTATAATGACATTTATTAGGGGCCTTGGGATGGGTAACCATGAACCTGATGGGATTGGTAGCCAATATCAATGAGTCATGCTTGATGAATGAAGGGAACATCTCTAATGACTTAAAATTCCATTTTTATGCATATAGTTTAAAAAATGATTTGGAAATCTATTGAAACATGGAAATGATGATTTGGTAGAAAGTGTCGTACCACGAAACAATCTTCAAAAGTAAATTCAGGATAGCCAAAGTCAAGAAGTGTCTTTCTACATTGTTCCACATTCATTTTGATGCGATCAACTTCTGCATGGTTTTTTGTTCTGAGGATATGCTCCTGGAGTTTTGGAACAATCATAAAAAACCAGGAAACTCACTAATGTTAGAATGCATGAGCTCAAATGGAGATGAACAAAACTAAAAGCAAGAATCTAGAAGTTCAGGAAGACATACAAGGTATGCAAACATGAAGCCTCGAAAGAAACAATTACCATCTCCCCTCAATTGCCTGATGGAACCATATTGCTCTGCCAGAGCCTACATGATTACAAAAAACTTAATACCTAATCAAGGGAATTTTAAGAAATGGGGAATTTAGTTAGAAAATGAACCTTGATCTTTATCGAAAGTACAGGGTTTCCTGACTTGTATTCAGCTTCTAAAACTGACAGAGAATCCTGAAATACACCAGAAAAAAAAACTGATTCATTCTCCTTATTTTTAAAGTGGAAATGGAAATAAAAAACTGAAGTCAAAAGGAAATAATGGAAGGAAAATATTACTCAGAATAATGGATAAAACTTAGAATCTGCTGGAGCTACATGCATCTCATATATTGAATGAAAGAAAAACAGAGCCACTTTAACTGTTAAGCGCCTCACATTAGTCTCAGATGTGTTATAATTTACTTAAAAACATGAAATTAGTTGCAAATGTAAGTCCTGTGAACAAAGAATATTGACAAGGAGATAAAAAATACTTCCTTCAAGTATTACCTTGTCACCAACCAATGAGATTTTTGCAGCTTCCTCAGCTTGGATGGCATACTTTTGTTGCATTATAGAACAATCCATGAAATCCTCACAGCTATCAGTTTCAAAAGGCTCAGTAGTATGCTTGCTACTCCCTTCAAACTCCACAGCAGATCCATCCAGATTTTCCATACTTCCAGCAGTGATCAAAGACGATAGGCACAAAAATTGCAGTAGATTACTCTTTCGTCTATATTATGTTCAATAAAACCTGCAAATCAAGAAATGAAGCCATGGCATTTCAATCAGCTGCCGGGCATATGAATGTAGGAAAATGGAGAAAATCAATATTCTCAAACAAACAAGGCAATTCTTATCATTATAATCCGTTTGTGCGCGTTATGAACAAAGAACCATTACTACAGTTGAAAAACATTGATAAACCCTGTCGCCCAAAAAAATCAGACTGCTCGGTAGTGAAGAGAATGAAGATCAAAGTTACATACAAGATCAGACTTCCATTATCATAAAACACATCAGAAATGTCACTTCAGTTTACCTCATCAAGAGATGATGTATGCCGAAATCCACAAAAGCATAAGAGAATATTGAAAAACAGCCAAGATTTCTACCATCCATTCATTAGCACATATATATTTCATGTCCAAAAGGCGATTCTTATCATTATAATCGTGATCTGTGCTTGCTATGAACAAAGAACCATTACTACAGTTGAAAATATGATAAACGTTGACGCCAAAAAAACCAGAATTCTCGGTTATAAAGAAGACGTAAAAAAAGTCCGCACAAGATCAGAACGCCGTTATCATAAAACGCATCGGAAATGTCACTTCAACTGACCTCATTCAATAAATGATGTATGCCGAAATCCACAAAAGGTCAACATAGAAAATAATGAAAAACGGGCCGAGAATACAAAGATAAGTACACAAAAGCGAACGTATAGGAAATCGAAACCATACTCATTGTAAAGAATCCGAAAGAAACTCAGCAAATCAAATATCAAAATGATGAAAAATGAAAAGAAAATAACATGTGTAATTTCAGTTACCGGAAATTTCGAGTATAAGGGTATCGCAGAAGAGATTCTTGATCGCAGTATCTTCTTTCTTCACTCCTCACTGGGACTCAACAACGGACTGGTGCGTATATATAGAGATTTTCACCGGACGCTGGCAATAGCTGGATCACGCTTTAGTTACTGGACTTATTGGGCCTCTTAGAAAACCCAATCATAATTTCCCTTCTATTGGGCTAATGTCCTGAATTTTAAATGAAAAATATAAAAATAATTCCATTTCTCTGTACGCTAACCAGTAATTCATCAAGGGCAAGGCGCAGGCGCCCCAGGCTTAATTTTTCCGGTCATTGAAGATGTTGAGAGTAGCTGGAAGGAGGTTGTCTTCCCTCACATGGGGTTCTTGCCGTGCTTCCTCCGCTGCTATTCTGTCCAGAAGCTCTTTTCGAGCCGGACCAGATGGAGTTATCTCGCCGGATAATCGCTTTTCCACTTCCTTTCTGATCAAATCAGAGGTTTGATCCTTCCCTTTCTGTTCCTGCAAGCCCCTGATATATTTTTCGTACAAATGTTTATTTATAGAAATCAATCTAATGGAATTCTGTCAAGACCTTTTACGCGATTTTCTTTGTGGATCTGAAAATTGGCTGCTGTTTTTATCTGTAGCAGTTGAGGAATTTAAACTCATTAGGTACTCCACCTTTTAGATGCAGACGAGAGATATCATGTTGTATTTACAATAGATATTATGAACTGGATCGAAAATTCCCTTATAGGTTTCATTGTTCAATTTTATGTTAGTTTTTTTTGTTTATGAGTTACAGATTTCATGAATTTGCTTGGCCTTTTCATGTTATATTCCTTTTTGGTGACATTTGGTAAATGGTTTCTTTCAGACAATATACATAAGTATACGCTTACTTACATAGTGGATTCGCATGCGGTGTTTTTTTGTTATTATCTTGCTATTTCATGCCCTTTAATTCCTCTTGTAATTGCCTAATAGTATGGTAAATAGCTCGATATTCGGATAGTCAAATTATTTGGAAGATGTTTTTTGAGAACATGGATGTCTCTTACGGAGGTATTGCACATTGGGGTACAGATTCATGATTCTTTAGTATTTTTCATTTTGGATTGTTTTAGGGTTTTCTTCTGGTGCTATTGCAGCAGGGCAAGAAACAGGATTGTTACCAGAAATACATGCTACAGTAGCAGCTATTAAGAACCCTAGTGCAAATATTATTTATGATGAGCACAACCACGAGCGTTATCCAGCAGGTGATCCTAGCAAACGTGCTTTTGCATACTTCGTATTGACTGGTGGAAGATTTGTGTATGCATCTTTAGCCCGCCTCCTGGTTCTGAAATTTGTATTGAGCATGTCTGCAAGTAAAGATGTTCTAGCTCTTGCGTCTCTTGAAGTGGACCTTTCGAGTATCGAACCTGGATCAACTGTAACTGTGAAGTGGCGTGGAAAGCCTGTTTTTATTAGGCGACGAACGGAAGATGACATCAAGTTAGCGAACAGCGTTGATGTTGCGTCGTTACGTGATCCTCAGGAGGATGCTGCAAGGATCAAGAATCCAGAATGGCTTGTGGTGGTGGGAGTTTGTACTCATCTTGGTTGCATTCCGTTGCCAAATGCCGGAGATTTCGGTGGCTGGTTTTGTCCGTGTCATGGATCACATTACGATATATCCGGGAGGATTCGCAAAGGACCTGCTCCTTACAATCTAGAGGTACCTACTTATACCTTCCTCGAAGACACCAAACTATTAATTGGATAATAATATTCTTCGTGGTGACTTACACTCATTTTTGTGTCCTGTTCCAAATAATTTTGGGATGTTATTATGTATTAATTTTTACCAAATGCAATCTTTCCTTGTCATTGGGCATGTTTAGTTTACTGAATTGTGATAATTATTAGTGTTTTAGAAAATTGTTGATAATCATAGTGATAAAATATCTATATTTCTATTAATATGGGGATCAATCAATAATTATAGAGACCAATTATGTTACACACAAATATTTGAGGATTGATTTTACCAAATCGTCTAAATTATGATAACATGTTTTGTAATACTAAAACTATGAAGATCTCAATTGCCAAAATTAGCAAATTATATAGATTAATTTACCAAAATTAGAAAACAATAGAGACTAAAAATATGTATCGTCCTATTTTTAATGTTAATTAGGNTCGGATAGTCAAATTATTTGGAAGATGTTTTTTGAGAACATGGATGTCTCTTACGGAGGTATTGCACATTGGGGTACAGATTCATGATTCTTTAGTATTTTTCATTTTGGATTGTTTTAGGGTTTTCTTCTGGTGCTATTGCAGCAGGGCAAGAAACAGGATTGTTACCAGAAATACATGCTACAGTAGCAGCTATTAAGAACCCTAGTGCAAATATTATTTATGATGAGCACAACCACGAGCGTTATCCAGCAGGTGATCCTAGCAAACGTGCTTTTGCATACTTCGTATTGACTGGTGGAAGATTTGTGTATGCATCTTTAGCCCGCCTCCTGGTTCTGAAATTTGTATTGAGCATGTCTGCAAGTAAAGATGTTCTAGCTCTTGCGTCTCTTGAAGTGGACCTTTCGAGTATCGAACCTGGATCAACTGTAACTGTGAAGTGGCGTGGAAAGCCTGTTTTTATTAGGCGACGAACGGAAGATGACATCAAGTTAGCGAACAGCGTTGACGTTGCGTCGTTACGTGATCCTCAGGAGGATGCTGCAAGGATCAAGAATCCAGAATGGCTTGTGGTGGTGGGAGTTTGTACTCATCTTGGTTGCATTCCGTTGCCAAATGCCGGAGATTTCGGTGGCTGGTTTTGTCCGTGTCATGGATCACATTACGATATATCCGGGAGGATTCGCAAAGGACCTGCTCCTTACAATCTAGAGGTACCTACTTATACCTTCCTCGAAGACACCAAACTATTAATTGGATAATAATATTCTTCGTGGTGACTTACACTCATTTTTGTGTCCTGTTCCAAATAATTTTGGGATGTTATTATGTATTAATTTTTACCAAATGCAATCTTTCCTTGTCATTGGGCATTATTAGTTTACTGAATTGTGATAATTATTAGTGTTTTAGAAAATTGTTGATAATCATAGTGATAAAATATCTATATTTCTATTAATATGGGGATCAATCAATAATTATAGAGACCAATTATGTTACACACAAATATTTGAGGATTGATTTTACCAAATCGTCTAAATTATGATAACATGTTTTGTAATACTAAAACTATGAAGATCTCAATTGCCAAAATTAGCAAATTATATAGATTAATTTACCAAAATTAGAAAACAATAGAGACTAAAAATATGTATCGTCCTATTTTTAATGTTAATTAGGAGAACAATAAATAAAATAAAAACTACCATGCAAAAAGAAACACAAAAAAACGAAGAAAGAGAATTGGAAGAATGAACATACTTTATGAAAATTGAATCCAGTTATTAAAAGAATTGAATTGAATTTAGAGGTCAATCTTAACATTTACATAACCAAGGTGGTAGGTACTTGGTCATACTCATGGCTATAAAAATATCAAAATAATCATCAGAATAAATTAATCCTTTAAATAAAATTACGATATAATGGCCACATCACATGATATAATTGATCCTTAACAATTTCAACTTCACCACTAGCTAAAGTATGGAGTAAAATGTTTACCTTTACCGAGCGACGTCGAAGCGAAATTAATTCGTCTTCAAGAAAGAATATTGTTCATCTGCAGTGGATGTGATTAGTCCAGAGCTGTTTTGTTTTTTTTCACCATGGCTTTTGGAAAGCCATCGAATATGGGAATGGCTGCTGAAGAAAGAGCCTGGAAATCTGGTTTTAAGCTCCATTTTGATGATTGCCAAAAAGAAGAAAACCCCCCGTTTCCTGCTTCTTGCAGACTTGAAGTACTTGATGACTTCCTTACAGAGTTCATAGAATCTGTAGCTTGGGTATCATCCAAATCAGCATCCCCTCCGGGTATGGTTCGGCTTGAAGATTTAGGCCTCAGAGCCAGTCCTTTACCTGTAATTGTTGATATGATGCAGTCTTTACTGATGCCCTCCTCAAGAAGCTTTTCTGAAGGGTAAGAGGAAACATCATTTTCTGACTTTTGACGCCTTCTAAACAGCTTATCAATCCAGCCATCGGTGCGTGTACTACATTCACCTTCACGTGACAAAAGACGATCGTGCAGACTACCGTTAGCTGACATAAGGCTATTAGCAACACTTTTTGATTTTCTATGATGACTCAATGGAGGATTTGGAAGAGGTGAAGAAGATGAAATCAGTCCACCTTGAAGCGCTACATCATGGTAAATTGTCATCTCAAGCCCTTCATTTCTATCTTCCTTTGCAGTGCCGTAATAATCTTGTAAGCTGCTCATGGCTGGGGAAACTTCCCTCTCCATAACCGATGCTGATTTAAGTGATGGAAATGAATCAAATAAATCATTATGACGTTGCTTTGGAAGGGTGTTCTCACTACTGCTTGGCCTGCGAGAGATATTTTCAAATAGGTCACTTCATATAAATCTAAGTGCTATTGTAACACAACAAATTCAGATGCAGAAAGTGAATTAAGGAATGATCACCCTTGAATATCTATTGTGAAAGACTATTAAGTTCGATAAATGAAGAGAAGCTAATGCAGATCGACATTATGCTGGAAATAATGAAATTTCAAATCAAAAGACCTCTCAAGTATTCTCATGATCACTCCACAAAAACAATGTCAATAAACTCAACATTTTACGAAAATAAAATGAAAAATCTCCATGGCATACAGATTCACAAGTTAATGATCGCATTTTAATCATTAATTCCAAACACAATACACAATTTCGAAGATCTTCAATTCTTGGCCTCAGAAACCACTTGGAAAAGTTTAACATCACATGAGTATTGAATGACTTTCATATGCCAACTAATAAAATAAAAATCCAGTCAGCGATCATGATAACAAATACAAAGCAGTTCACGAATTATGGTCGTATGAATTCGAACACTAAAATGTATATAAATGAAGAGTCGGGTCAACATCGAAAAGCTAAAGATGAGAAATGTAAAAGGTGTACCATTCAGTTGTGTCGTGGCCATTGGAAAAGCTAGGAGAAGGAGGATGCCTCCCGGGCGAAGGAATATGAAGAGTCTTGAGAGCAAACATTTGGAGATCAGAGGACAGCCCATTCAGCCTCTTAATATCTGCCACCTAAACCCACATGCCAAAACCACGCATTTGTAGGCTCATCAGCAATATTATACCATGAGAAAGAGAAGCAAAGATACCGCATTGGGTTGGATGAAGTAGAAAAAGCAACACAATCAAGGAAATAACATGGAAAAAGCACAAGGCTGCCTCACAATACAAAAGTTGAGAGTAAAAAGCATTATTTTTTGATTATTTTGAAAAATGAAAAGCAGTTTCAGCACAATCACGAAACCGAAGAAGGTTCAATCGGAATATTTCCAATCTGCAACCAGTAAACGCCCTGAAATGTTATAAAAATGTACAAACGCGAGAAGATAGAAGGAGAAATAACGAATCGTGCGACAGAACAACAACATACCTCAACGCCGTATCTGATGGCAACTCCGGCAAGAGTATCGAACTTGGAAACGGTATGCAAAATGGAATTCACCCCACCGTTAACACCAAGCCAAAGTGCAGCTGAGGGGGGAGACAACGACGACGTCGGCGGCGATCCCACCAAATCTGTCAGCGCCTCTTGACCACCCGATCTTCTCACTCTCTGCATCTCACAATCGGAGATCCAGAAATCCGACAATAAAATCAAACCCAAAAAGTTGACGAAAAATCCGATAGAATTTAGGAAGACCAAGGTGTCAAGCACAAGATTTCTTCTCTCCGGTGTAGCGATCTCCCAATTTATTGGGTCGCCTTCTACCCAATCTGTTGCTCTTTCATTTAACAAAAAACATCACCGAATTACCAATTGCTGAAGGAGCTATAATTTAACCGCTGTCATTATTACAAAAAAATCCCTATTTCTAACACCAAAGAAACACAAGAACGTAACTTTTCAAGCCCAATCCACCCTTTCTAAGTTCGGCGATTATGTAAGAAGACAAAAATCGATTAAAGAATCCACAACCTACAAGGCAAGAATACCCTGGTGAAAACTGAAACTTTCAGTGTACCATGATTTTAAAAAGTCCTGATGGGAACTGTTCTAAGCACAGGCAGGTACATGAGTAAAAACACCCATGGCTACACTTACATAATGTACAAGGTAGATGGGAAAATTGAGAGTTTGCAGTTCGATCAAAGAACATGATAGAAATCTATGACTTTTTAAAACGCAAAGCTGCCGAGGAAGGGCAGTCGACTATAAGAATATGAAAAACAGGCATATGCATAAATTGAGACACTCTTAGGTCATTATGAAAAGGCAAAAAACTTATTTTCCTTGATAATCTACAATGTACTAACAAACAAAAAGATTTATATACCACTCGAAAAAACAAGAGATTTAGGAGATCCATGAAATGTAATTTAGCTTTATGTTAGTATCAGAAATAAAGTGTCAAGTTTACTATTGAGCGGCTGAAAGGGCTTACACTTCCAGGAGTATCCGCCAGAAACTCGTTGTTTATGAAACTTTCTGATTACAATCCTCAGGGGCATCCACGGTTGCCCATATGATTTAAAAGTGGAGTTTCTACATGAGCCATTATTCCCACACCCTCCTCGCAATGCTGCCTGAAATCTGCAAACATAATAAAAGTGATTTATACTGGAAAAGGTGGTGGAACCACGGACAAAACACAGGATCCAACAGAATACAAGTAATTTACACTGCAGATGAAATAGTTGAGGCATGACGTATCATACATCATATAAACTGCATGGTAAGTATGTCGTAAAACTATTTCATCAGACAATAGAAAGCAACACCCATGAAAATTCCAAGGTTTAAATTTCCTTAATTAAGTCAAGTAGTTTCCAGGTTTCGGGCTAAAGCCAACATGTAAAAACCTCATTATATTATGAATGTAACCAAGGGTTCATGCTTTGAAACAAGTTTCAGGTAATTTGGCTGGTACCCGCACCATCATTCCTAGGCAGTGACCATTTCTGACCACACTACATTGACAATGAGCTTCAAAATGCATTCGAGTGGTAAGACCTCTAACCAACTAATTGAAAAACCAAAGGCTCATATATGTAATTCGAAACCTCGGCAGAGAGGTCTAGGACGGCCTCCAATTGACGCTGGAGGAATCTGCTCTGTATGGCAGCATAGGACCACCATGGACTGCAATAGAAAAGATTCTGAAGTTTTTTAAAGTTGTGAAATATAGTTCAAGAAATCCCATCAGTCACACAAATGGCATACAAAATATACCTGGGACTTGACTAGAAGAAGGCAACGTATGAGAGACAGGATGATGAAAAGGAATGGAATTTGCCGGAGGCCTCTCAAATGTAGATCCAAAGTATCCTTCAACAGAGAATACTTACATTACTCATGATATGCTTTTGTAACTCTCTACAACTCTAGTAATTTTTCACATCACGACAACCAGTTCAGTAATAGTTTCAGAAGTTTTCCAGTGGGACGCAAGAATATAATTCCATCATACAGAGAACAAATCATGTGGGAATACAGGGGAACCCCAAAAAAGAGTACAAAAATAAAAAATAAAGAAAGAAAGACGTGTGTATAAAAATTGCCCGACACTTCCACCAATTGAAATCGATATGAAAAATGAACATTTTACGTTCAGACAAATTGAACAAACATAAATATTAGCAAACCTCTACAGCTCCAAGCTAAACTGATTAATTAATTGATCAGAAGCAGCACGTAATAAATGCTACGTGCTACATGAAATGGTTGGGGCCCCAGAAGTGCTAACATGTGCTAAATAGGCAGGTATCACAAATAGTTTCAAAGTAGAGAAATAAGGTACATTCTAGAAAACTTTAGACAAAATTGAAAAGGTAAACTCCTAATTCAAGCACATTGCATGAAGTTCTATGGTAGTTAATACACAGATAGGAAATGAACATAAAATTCTTATAAAATCGCTCAAGTTGACAGTCTTAAAAGAGTGGTCAGTGTAAGAACCCAAGTGAACAGAGAAAGCAACTCCCATCCACTGCAGATCCAAAAAGCAAGGGAAATCATGTAGATCATGATGTGTTACTCAAATACTTGTTAGATGATACTTTAGTCTAAAAATGAGTTGTTGACCAAGTAAGAACCCAAGTAAACTAAAGAGCTCATGCAAACGACTAACCAATAAGGCAGGTAATCTATATAACAAGGATGATAGATCTAGCAACAGACTACATGTCACTTAAAATATGTATACACAAGATATGCAGACCTATAGAAGAGAACTACAGACCTGAATGTGGTCTTGGTCCAGGTATCCATCCACTGTTTGGGCAATCTGCATTGGATTTTGTCTGTGTCCATCGTTTGTCATCACCAGCATACCTCATTGGGCCATCAGGAATTTGCATAATAGAGTGGCGAGGTTGCTGACTTTGGTGCGGAGTGTTGAGATATGAAAAATGACCTGGTGCACGTGCAGGGTGGAAATGATTCCACTGTTGCGGAACTTGAGGATTCATATATGCATCACCATGGGGTCGAGAAGGATAGCCTACAGGTTCAACTGGAGCACTAATTCCAGTAGAAACAAAGCACGATGATGGCTGAGCCAACACATCACCTCTAATGGAAGCATCATGTGTCGGTTGATTTACCTAAAAATGAAGCAGTTTAGAACCATTATTGTGCTAAAAACGCATAGAAATATGACAATCAATTAGTTGTGCACTTACAGAGGGAAAACCAATGATTTCATGTGGTACACGAGGTGGTTGATAAGGCAACCTTGGGGCGTGAGATATTGCAGGAGGAATTTGAGGCACATGTTGGGAGTGAATTGAAGGGTGAGCTGCAAATGATGGTTGGGAAATAACTTGCATATGAGAAGCAGCTGACTGGGGATGTCCAGCAGCTGACATTGGAGGAACAACTGGTTGTGGGGGACCAGTAACTGATAGAGGAGGGCCTTGTGGCGGATGGCCAAATGGTATTGGCTGCAAAGCATTGGGACCTAATGGAGGCCACGGGAGAGGTTCAAAAGGTGGAAGAGGAGGTGGAGCAACAGGAATCATTGGAGGTGCACCAGTTGGAGGAGGTGGATTTACAAGAGACGGAGTAGGCCTGGTTGCTAGAGGGGCTACTGGTGGAAAAGGAGGAGCAATAGGATGTATGGGAGGAGGAACAGCAGCCCCTAGAGGTAACGAATTTTCCTCTCCTACAGCTGGTAGAGGTGGAAATGAAGGTAGACATGGTGGTGATGAAGAGGGTGGAGGTGGAAGTGAAGGGGGTAATGAAAGATTTGTGGGTGGAGACGTTGGCAGGGGTGGACTGGGAGGAGGTGATCCAGTTGGCAATGGAGGAGGACTCTCAGGAGAAGATTCAGAATCAGTTGAGATACTAGGGGCGGTTCTAAGGATGTCCTTCAAACATGGCTCTACGGGCACATGCATGGAAGTATCAGCAGAATATATTTTCTCATCCTTGTGGTTTCCAGACACATCTTCCATTTCAAGCTCACCATCAACATCCTCCAAAATGCAATGGAATCGTTCACTTGGAGCAAAATCATGGTTTCCGTGACCTTCGCTTGTGGCAGGACTGTCTTTAGGTGCATCTTCAATTTCTGTGCCTAGAATTGCTGGTAAAGTTTCCTCATACTCTTCTTCATCAAAAGCATGACCAGACAGCAATCCAGGCAAATGGAATGTAGCATTGCTGAAACAATTCACAATAAATTCACATCAAACAAATGAAACTGAATAGTTCAAAATAAGAAAATAAATGCCCAAGGATCCAAGAAAATAGTTATATTATGTTCAAAAAAAAGAAAATAGTTCTCTACCTTCCATATTCATCAACGACAATTCCTTCCATTTCTCTGATGGGATCATCAATAGCACGCTCAGATCGTGAGGGACGCCTCAGAGAAATCCTGATTGAAGCATCATCTCGTGCTTGCCCTATATCATTAATGCAAGAACGGAGAACAGATTCGGGCAATATTTTCCTCTCAAGCCACAGGCGGAGTACCTAAAACACTGACCCTTAGCAATTTACAAAAAATTAAAGACAGCAGTAGTCACCCACCTTCAGGCACTGACGGCGATTTTCCTTGGCACCAGCACAAGAAGGAGCAACAGCCCCCACCAGACGGGGAAGCACTGCTTTAACGACAGGAATATAAGATGCCTCTGCGATTCCTACAAATATATTTGACCAGCAGGGCCATCAAAAGCATTCAACTGAACAACGAATAAAGAATAAAAGTAATACTTGTCATAGAAAACACAGAAAATATAGTACCTCTCTGACTGTGAGAACACTGAGTTATTGAGTCAACTAGGAAAAAAAGGTCCACCTTTCGATGCAGGCTTTGTTCATTTTCCAGTTTTCGGATAAGAAGTTCCACAACCTGCATAAAAAACTGTCCTTGAGGAACATATTTTCCACAACACCACTAAATAATGAAATCCTGCAGAGAGGATTTTGACAAGTTCTATTGAATGAGTAGCCTTCTTAAACTGATTCAAATTCCATATGGATGGCATAAAAAGTGAAGTACACACATGCAGGGGATAGTTTTATCCAACATTTGATTCATCCTTAATTTTTATAAGCTTTGACCTGGCATGACTCAAGAAAACCCAGTTGCAACAACTGTTTCCAAAAATTAATACATATGAACAAGATTCCCACAACCTATGCTTCCTAAATAACAAACAGAAGAGCATATATTTGGCAATGTTCTATATGATTCAAAAATCCAACGGGGAGAAATGAAAAATCTAACCGTAATGTAACTGTTAAAAACCATTGCTCCTTGCCTAATAATCCAGAATAAATGTAGCACAACAAATTAAATAATCTCCTATATCATAGTTTCGACTATTTCCCATGCAAACTAAATTAAAAAGTGACGTTGATTTTTAGGGTGTTAAGTTCAGCTTAAATGGAAAACAAAAAAATAAGATAAAAATTGCTGCCCTCTCCTGCAGATCAACTTATTTGGCTAGAGCTCATCATAAATAGCATATTTAAAGCACATCTAAAAGAAAAAATGCAACACTCCTAAAAAGTTCACAAGTAACATCACCTCCTAACCCCCAGAAAATCATTAACACGATAAAAAAGCATAAAGATGAAAACAACAAGGCTGTCACTGAGAAAAACCATTTAGGGTGACTCAGAAAAGGATTGATGTATGCAAATCACCTACCTCATTTGCAATCCCATACTTGGCACAATCAATTGCATGACGAGTTGCACGTCCAATACTCTCCTTTGTCCTTGAGAGTGTCTCGATCATGCCTTCAAAAGCATCTCTGGCAACTGAAGCCTCTGTATTTCCACTTAGAGTAATACCTGTGAATTGGTTTTCTGAGTTCACCCCCTTATTATCAACATCTTCATTGCCAGTTTGATTAGTGTATGAATCCTGGTGTGCGTCTGATTCAGGAAAATTTGGAAGGGGCCATTGAATGTTCATTTGTGTCATATACCCAGAATCAAGTGCTTGCGTTGCAGGGGAAGGGATTGGGCTACATTCAGGCATCTCAGTGTCAGGAATGAAAAGAAGAGGATATCCATAAGATTTCAATGTGCGTGCTTGTTTCTTTCTTTCTTGAGCAGCAGCAATTAAATGCTTCATGGACATGACAGAGTCTGAAATTTTTGAGACACTCATATAACTTGTTTTGACATCTTTTGCAGCATCAATCCTGAGAAAATGACAATAACAGAAGTCAGCAGCAGTAACAAAGATTGATTCTTTGCATCAGGTCATAATACCTTTCACTTCGTGAGATTATATGATTACTCGAAGGAGCTTTTCTATTCACCTCAATGTGAGATTGGCTAGCAAAGGAAGTTGGTTTATGGGTTGTTGTATGACCCCTATCAGTTATTCCAGGAGTCCTTTTTTGGGAACTATTAACATGTGCTACATCAGAATGCTTGATCTTAACTTCCTCGGTTTCCATTGTTACAGGAAGAGGGGATCCCTTGGTAGAATCAACTATTTTTTCATCCAAGGATGAACCATTTTCTAAGTGCAGCACTGCATCCAACAATTCTTTTTTTGGGAAGGCACCTGATGATTCTTTTCTAGTCTTTTCTGACGCACGCTGACCTGCTGCAGATATTCGGTGATCGATAACATCGCTTGACCGTGCATGTTCTCTTCTCCCAAAAGACATAGGTCCCGATTTTCTCGATACCAGATGAGAATGGGGAGAATTTTCATCACGCCTAACTTTTTTCTTTATGGGATCAGACACCTGGGGAATACTCTTACTTGCGAATCCTCCATGAACTGGAGTTTTAGGTAATTCATCGTCATCCGTGTCACACAAGCGTACTGCCCTCCGCTTTTTTGGCAACTGCCGAACTGGAGATTGAATTTTCACAGGATGTACTAAGTTAATTTTGGATGTTGGTGACATCATGGATTTCACATCAGAATTCTCAACAGCACTAGGCATTTCCTCATTCGCACGATGATGCCGTTTTACAAGAGGTAGACTGTCTTCGTAAATGGAATCCTTGGACTCATGAGCACTTTTCTCTACACCAGAATTTACAGCCGCTGTTCTTTTAGATTCTATATTAGTCAATTTGTTGTTAACAGTATTAGAAGCCCTAGCCCTGCTATCACGATCTTCTATATCATCAGATTTGGATGCTTTGGCTTTCATCTTTCTCCTGGTCATGACCCTCTTACGTTCATCATTGGCAGCCCCTCGAAGATCATCTACCAACAACCTGTTGTCATTTCTATCATTGCTAGCAACAATACCAGATTTCAATACATCAGGAGATGTACCCTTCAGGCTGCAGCTAGGAGCCCTTTTTGCATAAACTTTCCCAGAAAACATGATGACCGAACTTCGATTTCTGTTCACTGCTCCCTTAGTTTTCTCATTGGCCATCATTGATTTATGGCCATTCTGCAATTCATCTTGATCATCCGAAGATTCACCCACTTCCTTACCATGAGAATCTTCACTTACCTTACCTTGTTTTTGGGAAAAATATTCCGAAGCAGAAGTCCGAGTGGTTTCTTCGCTTGAGGACGATTCTTGCATCTCTGTTCCATCCTTTTCAGTGACTACCGTATCATCGTTTACCAATTGATCAAGAGAATCTGCATCAGATGCAAGAGTTTGAGAACAATTGGCATCTCTCCCAGTTCTCAAATTTTTAGGCTGCAATTTCTCGAATTCTTCACATATTTGCTTCAAAGCCTGATCAAACTGCTTTCCAGTCTTCCCCTTGCCTCGATCACTCAGTTTTAATTTAACTTCATGGGTAAATTCCTGAATGTCTGTGGGAGCAACAAAAGCACTGGAAAAGGAGAAAAAAATAAAATTTATGTGCAATATGTAACTCCTAAAGCAGCAAATTCAAATGTCCTATTTCTCGTAAGGAAACAGAATATCTTACATTTCAGATGTTCCAAAGAACACCACGAAGTGCTTTCTAGGATCGGGGCTTTTCTTCCAGTCTTCAGGTCTGCTAATCTAGATATAAATTACTGAAGATATTAGCAAAAAGAAACACGGCCACAGGATCAATTGAATTAATTGAAACAGCGAATGCATTAAAAACAACCCTTGAGAAAAAGTTACATAATACAGCATTCGCCGTTGCAAAGAAGGGCAAGATAATAACATAAACAACTACTTTCAAGGAGTATAAAATATCCTCACTCGGTATAGGGAAACTCACAGGATACAGAGACAACACCAAAGCTAGACACAAAATTGCAATGACAATGAGCAAGAACATAATATTCCACGCTACACACTGACATTGGGCCAATAAATGATAAAAAAGCACTAGAAACTCCATACAATTTTGCGGAGGACCTATAGAACATAATCTTAGGTAGGTAAATCCTTGATCACCTAAAAAACCAAACTGTAATCTATAGCTTATAATTAAACCAAAAAACCATGTTAGAACCGCATACTAACTAGAAAAAAAATGATGCTAACAAATACGCATAAAATGAAAGCAAAAACATAAATCACATTAACTGGAAAGTAATTCAATCGCGAGTCATTATTCTGCACAAAAAATCAATTGAAATCAAGCAAAAAAATACGATTAAAAAACAACTGAAGCAAAAGAATTTAAGTAAATAAGAAAAAACCTTGGCAGGCCAGGCAGGAAAGCCCTTAACTTTGGCGAGAACAAGATCGCCCAAACTTAACTCCCTCTTCGTTCCGACCCCCCTCGCTCCACGCCTGCGGCCTGGAGCCATGTCCTGAGATTCAAAATCACCTTATTGCTATGGTCGTGAAAAAATAACAACGCCAACGGTGCAGATATCAGAACCCTAAGAAACAATAACAGGTCCCCATGGAAATAGCGGTGAGTAGTTTTCCAGTACGTACTTTCCCTTCAGTTTTGTTGACAATTCGATCGACGATTATGAAAGAAATAAGAAACCCTCCTCCGGAATGTACAACAATGGAGCGGCGTTGGTGGTGAAATAAGCACAATTAACAATTCAAAACAATAAGCGTGTTTTGCAGGTGTAAATATCTCAAATTTCACGGACTCAACGAGGGAATTTTAGGGTGATTTGGCTTGTTTTTCCATTCAAATCGAATTCATACTGGATCATATCTACAATAAATTAAATGTAAATATTTTGTATATATAATATTAAATATTATAAAAATACTAGATGGAATCTAAGAGTGTTAATATTAGTATTTGACTGAATTTAATTAAATTTATATCCAAACAAAAATGTAATCAAATTTGAAAAAAGTTATATTTCAAATGAGTATGTCGATAAAAATTGAAATATACGAACTACAATTTAAATTCATATAAAGTATGTTAAGTAATAAGAGATTACTTTATTAATAAGATAAATTTTATTTTGATCATTCAAATTTTCTAAATTCGTAATTTACATCACTCATTTAAAATACTATGAATAAAGTAAATCAATTTTGTGTTACTGTCAATTTTAATTAGAGAAAAATGCATAATTAGCTCCCAACTTACTAGATATTTATATGACATGTCTTTCAACTTACGAAATTACAAGAATAACACTTAAAATTATCAATACCGTTTGTTTTTTACCCATTACATTCTAGCATCCGGTTTTAGTATCTTGAAAACCGTTTGAAAACTCATATCAAAGTATGTAAATAAAATTTATTTGAAAAATTATATACAATTTATTATTGATTTTTGAGAATTGTGCATAAAATATTTAATATTAACGAATTCATTAAAGTGCTAATTATAGATGATATTAAAAACTTAAAGTATATTATGTGTATTTAATGGAAGTTAGAGAGTATAGAATTTTAATTATTATGGATGAAATTATACACTTTATACAATTTGATAGAAAAGATGCATATTTAAACAATGTTTTCTTTGCAAGAATGAAATTACGTTTATACCCATATCGGCATCCTACGACCTACGGTCCTACACACAATTAGAGCAGAGACCCTCCAAAACCCTAATTGCGCACTAAGCCCTTGCGACGGCAGTGTTCTTGGAAGTATCGCCGATCGTAGCCGGTTATCGATTTTTATGATGACTGAAAGCAGTGAAGAAGTAGGTCTTGTGTGGAAACCAAAATTGGATATCTTTGCTTCGAAAAAGGAGGAAAAGCGTGTTCCTATCAAAGCGGGAAGCTCTTCATTGTATAAACCTAGTACTGAACTCGTAGACAGCCTTTTTCTTCCCCCCAGTGACCCAAAGAAACTGAACAAATATCTGAGGAAACAAAGGAAGGACACATCCGGCAAGGATTGGTAGTCAACCTTTTTTTGTTTAGGTGTTAAATACTGATTTGGTCGGCTAAATTTGTGTTGTTCTTACTGTAGGTTCGATATGCCTGCTCAAACTATCACACCGGAACTGAAAAAAGATCTCGAGCTGTTGAAGGTGATGTTAAAGCATATTCTTATGATTTACAATTTAGAGACCGCAATGGTATAACCCATATTTGTGTGCCTACGTAATATAATGTAATCACAATGTTGTTTTGGATTAGAATGTGAACATATTTGAATTAGATGATTTTTGGTGTTTTTCATTTTAAAACCTGTTATTTTACTTGTATAACTTTTGTCAGCTTAGCATGTTTAATTTGTTACAGTTCATTCTAAGCTGTTTTTGGTGCTGATGTTTACAGTTGAGGAGTGTCATGGATCCAAAAAGGCACTATAAGAAGGGAGGTTCTAAATCAAAAGAACTTCCAAAGTATTTCCAGGTAAAGACTATCTTGAATAAACTTAGTTCATGTAACTTTTAAGAATAATATAGAGGTATTGCTATTTTCTAGGTGGGTACTGTTATAGAGTCTGCAACAGATTTCTACTCTGGTCGACTTACTAAGAGGGATAGGAAAGCCACAATTGCAGATGAGCTGCTTTCTGATCGTAGGCTTGATGGTTACATGTATGTAAAATCTTTACATTACAATGCACTTCCCATCACAATATCTTATTTAAGAGCCCTAAAGGGTGGTTAGTCACCTTAGGCGAATCCAAACATCGATTGTATATGAAAAAAATATCAGAACTAAGTAGAGGGTCGTGGAAAACTAGTACGGTATTTTCCCTAGTAAGAGTTGCCTGTATTCCATGAGAATCGGAAAGTTAAGCATGCTTGTCCGTGGAACATTGAGAAGTTCTTGGTGCTATAGAAAAAGTAAAACTGTGAGGGATGAGTTGGGTCATGACATCTTATCCATTTCAAAGAATGAAAAGCATATCTCAAACTGTCTTTTCTTGTTTATGCACTAATCAAATTGTCAATGGTTGTTTTCTATATGTAGGAAGCGAAAGGTACGAGAGATTGAAGAAGTGAACCGTCCTGGTGGGGTGGCCAAGTGGAATGTAAAAAAGTCGAAAAAGCGTGAAAATAAAAGAAGGTAATGGGTTCAGAAATCTTTCCATTTTCCAAGTCGATACGAGCGTAGGTTTTTCAAACAATTAATGAATGGGGAAACAACAGTTCAAACTCCTCGCGTATTTATGTAAAATTGCTGGCCACCATTAGGCTCTAGTACTTTTCGAGGTCTTTGCAGTGCATGCTGATGAATTAGTCTTTTTCTTACATGTGAATTGATCTACATGAAGTTGGTTTTGATTTGCTCTTGTGTTCTGAGTAAAAAAACTGTGGATTTTTCTTTCCCTGATTGAAACAGTAATGCAAATGTTATACTTCTTATTACACAAAACTGTTGCTGCTTAATCATTTCCTACAGTGAAGGTGATTTTATATTGCTTGTGTTTCATTAGCTTAGGTAATAAACGATACAAAGTCATGAAGAGAATTCAATTCTTCTTCAGTAATTGAACTCCCAAAGCTATCATTGGAATTTGAACAATATTCTTATATCAAATATTGTTCGAAGAGAACAATAATATCCCGATGTGTGTTGATTATAATTTTTATCTTTTGGGTCAATTTTTTTTACCGTAAAATGCAATTCGGGTCCATTTTGCTTCTTTATTCAAACTTCAAAGCCATGCATATTTTATTTTCATTTAAAATTCATTTATTTGGTTGATGTGTTGTCCATTAAATGCTAATTATCTTTTTTTAATCTTAAGTTTATATAAAATAATGCATAAATTTTATCATTTTCCATTGAATATTTCATTCAATGATGATATTTCTTCAATGAAAAATAATGAAATTTCATTTCTTTGTAATGAAAAATAATTTATAGTTTATACCCGGCATCATCAATATGACTCATTTACTTTTAAAGTGTCGTCTCATTTGTATGGACGCATTCGAGAACCCATGTTAGTGCACCCAAACATATGAGTGTTTATTTGGTATATATTGAATGGACTTTCGAAATCTATATATTGAATAAATCAAAAAAAATTGTTGTGTATCGAAAATTCTGAATGTTCCAAAATTAAATTAAATAGATAAATAATTTGTCAGTGTATCAAATTAATTTTCAAAATTAGGTATTAAAAAAATAAAATAATTTAATTTTGAATTAAATTATAATCGAATAACGAACAGCCCTCTCAAAACATAATAAACAATATTGGAAGAAGACAGCTTAAAGTTGAATCTAATTAGTATATTAATAATTTATTTGAGTTCATTTTATTTTTAAATGAATGAAATTGCACGGTAAGATAAATAATTAAATATTTCCTCTTTTTCGTTCCAGATCCTGACGGAGTTGTTCACGATTCAGGAACTCGGGCGGTCAAATCTCAACTTTACTTTCCTATCGCCGATCTGATCTTAGCTTCTGGATTCTACTCCTCTCTACACGATCTGTGTGCCGGCGATCGTGTTCTTTGGTTTAATGTGTTTAACTTGCTGGTCGCGTTTCCAGTAAAAGTTCTGAAAAAATTCTGATGGCTGAGTGAGGGTTGCCGTTTAAAAAAATTTCTACTGCCGGCGCCGGGTTTTGATTTTTTTAGAAAGAAAAGCGAGAGAGCCCGGGATGTCTACCTCGGGGTTGCAGATGACTCCACATATGGAGCAGATTCATGGAGAAATCCGGGATACTATGCGAGCAATTTCGTATGAGCTCTTAACATAATATGCTATGCTATTGTGTGGAATGTTGGATTAGGGCAGCTTACTGGTCATTTGTTGGTGTATAATGTTTGCACACTTTTCAATTGATGTTGAAATGAATCCTTTCTAGAAGATTTACAGTAACTAAAGAGCCTATTGAGATTTAGTTGACTTTCCTGTGGTTGGATCTTCTTTATTACCGTTTGTAGTCAATCTATTCGATATTTCTTTCATTCATTTTCTGCACTCTGGTTATTTATTTCGTATTTTTTTATTCTTATCGAATTTCTAAATTGGCCATTTTCTTGATTCCTGACTCGCTCCATTTCCTCTATTTTTTTCGTTACCTAGCACATTCTGGAATTTGGGGTTTTTTTTAGGAATGGATAAATGTTATGCAGTATAGTTCTCATAGTCGGGATAAATGGGCTAGTTTGCTGATAGGAGGATAAATTTTATTTTGCCCCTATAGTAGGGTATCGTAATTTATTCCCTGATGGGTCTGATTTAAGTGTTAGTTACTTATGCTAATTTGCTGAATTTGATGGTTAGTTACTATTGGCTAGATTGGATATAACTAGTGCTAATTTTTTGTTCCTTTGGGAATCATAGCTTCTGCTGCCAGTGTAATCAGATTTAGTGCTGGTTTTGATTTTATACTTTTTCACTCTTAACCAGAAATGGATTTCAAAAGCTTGATAAAATTAAGGATTCTAATCGGCAAAGTAAGCAGTTGGAAGAGCTTACAGGGAAGATGAGAGAATGTAAAAGGTATGAAAACTGTTATTTGTTCAACCGTGTGGAATAAGCAGGCGTTTTAAAGTTTATTTAGCTCCTCTTGCCATTTTAGAACCCCTTATTTTTTATTTTACTGCTTGTTTATTGTTATAAATGACATAAATTCTATAGGTTGATCAAGGATTTCGATTCTGAAATTAAGGACGAGGAATCCAGGAATCCTCCTGAGGTTAATAAGCAGCTAAATGAGGAAAAACAATCTATAGTAAGTGCCTGGGCGCTTTAGAAATTTAGATTCCAACTTTATTTTTGCATGAATCTTTTATTTGTTTTGTGCATGCAATGATCTCTTCTCTCTTTTTTCATTTTTTATTTTCCCTAAGCAAATATTTACGTATCTTCAGCTTTGTTAATTCCACATAATCACATAGCATGCAAAAATATCAAGGACTTGAGTGTTCCCCGATTTACCATTGATAAGTTGGATTATTTAAATATTAGTGTGCTGTCAATATCATATAACTACATTGTTTGCTTTATGGAATTTTAAAGTGCAGTGGATGGATTAATCCAGCATTATGTTTTATCTCTTTACGTTTTGATGTGTTTATGTTTTTGCAGATCAAAGAGTTGAATTCATATGTTGGCTTGAGGAAAACGTAAGTGTGGATTTTACATTTGTCTTAACGCTGGAGCAAAAATTAGAAAATTCAGTTGTTATTATCTCCCCTTTCTTTCTTTTCTATATTTACAATGCATTTTCATTCATTTGGTGGTACAGGTATATGAGCACGCTTGGAAATAAAAGGATTGAACTTTTTGATATGGGAACCGGTGCTTCAGAGCCAGTAGCTGATGAAAATGTTAAATTGGCATCAGGTAGTATCTTTCAACTTATCCTTCTTTATAATTGGTTCCCCTATTTCAATTTTTGGATCTTTGTCCAATTCAATGAAAGCGCAAGTCGTCTTGGTGCATTATTTTATTACTTTCGGCAAGCTCTGAATCCAGCAAGTTTTACCTTCTCTAATATGTTTGAACTGATATTAGCTTTATTACTTACAACTATTTCTATTTTTTTCAATGAAGAAATGTCAAATCAGGAACTCACTTATGCTGGGATGAAGACTTTGGATGAAACTGACCAAGCCATTGAGCGGTCTAAACAGGTGATTTTCAATTCATGGGAACATCCTCACACGAAGATGCATTCTAAACTTTTTTATTCAGGTTGTTCACCAAACTGTTGAAGTTGGGACACAAACAGCTGCTGCATTGAAGGGACAAGTTAGTTAACCATCACGCTGGCTTTGTTTTAATGTCCTCAATTGCTATTGATTTATTCTTCATGTAGACTGAGCAAATGGGGCGTATCATGAATGATCTGGACACCATCCAATTTTCGCTCAAAAAGGCATCCCAGCTCGTGAGGGAAATTGGTAGGCAGGTATATCGGTTGCAAAAGTACTCTCTTAAACAGTCTACGTACCACCTCTGTCAAAACAAGTAGTATATTCTCATGGAAGCTTTTGTAAACCATTCAGTTATTTTGTATTCTCATAGGAATGAATGTTGAATTTCAGGTGGCTACTGACAAATGTATCATGCTTTTCCTTCTTCTGATCGTGTGTGGAGTTATTGCCATTATTGTGGTGAAGGTATGTATCTTCACATATTCCTTCTTTTAGCCTTAGGCGTTGTTAACTTTCTCGCATCCTTAATTTTATGTGGCTCTTGATTCGTAGTCTAGTCAGTTTTAGTATATCTGAAACTTATCAAAGCACGGCATGACAATGGAAATTCAGATTTTCACACAATCCCCTGAATTATTGTCAGTTTCTTAGCTACTATTTCACTTATCATGGCCACAGTGTAGGTTTACGCCTTCACGTGCTGCACTATTTATTAATGCTTCTATTTGTTAACTTTGGACTGGTGTATAAACGTTTAACGATTACTAAAACCATGAAATTGTAGATTGTGAATCCCCACAACCGGAACATTAGGGATATCCCTGGACTGGCTCCTCCTGCTCAGACGTCAAGGAGATTGCTCTATTCAAAGAATGCATTATACCTTCAGTGAGCATGTTCTCTAAGAGGATCGGTCACCCCATCATTCAGCTTCAAGGAGTTTGCACTTTACAGCAGAAACTGTGAGATTGACACAGGCGGTATCTTGCTTTGCCCACCATATTTGTTTCTTAATTGATGGGTGCATAATCTTATTTCTTATCTATCAGTCTTTACTTCAGTGGTTTGAAAGATGATATTTATCAAATATTTTCAAAAAACACGACCTGTCTTTACCATTTCCCGTACAAATATATTAAATGTATCAGTTGCAAAAAATGTATGCCAAAAGCATTCACACAAAAAACATATTTTTGGAGAGCCCTTTTGTCTAGCTTGAAGAAGCAGATCGAGTATTAAGCAGGGGCAGGAGTGTGTGCACTATAATGCTGATATTGGGGCGAAAATCGGCCTCGTATTGCACGCACAAAGCAGCAACAGCAGCCATCTGTTTCACAGTCAAGAAACTCATAATAAACAGGTCAAAATCTTGAAAAACTATAAATTCTGCTTGCCTTAGCAACTGCCTTGGGAGGATAATTTCCAGTAAGTCTAGCATCCACGCATTGCTTTACCTTATCCTCACTAAGCTTTGGTGTTGCCTAATCATATACAATTCCCTTTTTTCAGATCAAGTAGAAGAAAGTGGTTACAACTTCACTTACCCATGTCACCAGACTCTGCTGTCCCCTCGGCAACGTATGATCCACCGGTTTACGGCCTGTCAAGAGTTCGAGTAACACAACACCAAAACTATAGACATCACTCTTTGAACTCAGTTGTCCTGTCATTGCATACTCTGGGGCATGATAACCAAAAGTCCCTAGAACACGAGTTGAATGAAGCCTCGCAGACATATCAGGAGCTTGGTTCGACAAATCAAAATCCGCAATCTTCGCAACATCATTGTCGAAAAGTAAAATGTTGCTTGATTTGATACCACGGTGAATTATCCCTGGATGTGCCTTTTCATGCAAGTATTCTAGCCCTTTTGCAGCTCCAACAGCAATCTTAACTCTTTGAGACCATGATAGAACTGGTCCTGGCGTTGCGGTTTTGTCGCCTTTTCGTCCTACAAGAAGCAAACATATCATTAACTATACAAGCAAACTCGAAAGATAGTGAGAATAATCATCTCATCGAGCTACCGTGAAGCATGTCGTGCAAACAACCATTTGGAGCAAACTCATAAGCTAAGATTCGAAGACCGGTACCGACACAATACCCGAGCAGCTCAACCACATTTTCACATTTAATCCTTGACACCATAGAGACCTGAATGATAATAGCATCAAAATTGATAAAAAAAACATTTAGTTTTAACAGATAAAAGTGGTTCAGACAAACTTGTGCTAAGAATTCTTGTTGTGGTTGCTTGCTAGAATCCAACTTTTTTATTGCTACATTCTGTCCATTTTTCATAGTACCACGATACACTCTCCCATAAGATCCCTCACCAACTGAACAATTATCACCAAAATTATCTGTTATGTCTCGTAGTTCATCGACTGAGATCGCTGGAACTGAAATAGGCTGCATGTTAATAATTTGCCTGTCTTCTTGAGTCGTCTCCGAGGCTCGATATCCCGCAGGATTCCCTATAGAAACACATTATAAAATATCCAAACAACGAAAAAAACGCAAGCAAGCCATACCAGAAGAGTAATTCGTTTGGTAGGATTGATTACGAGCATTTCTATGGATGTCATCATCATCACAACAGCAGAAACAACTCATGATTCACCACCTTTTTAAAACTATTAGCTGCAGAGAAATAGAACACTATCAGAATTTGATCTTATAAAGCAATGTGCAACGTCGAAACTATGAGAACGATGAGGGGGGTTAGCTTAACATACAAAGACAAACAACTCAATGCTACAAAAGATTAAGTACTAAAGTTCATAATGGTTTTCTTGGATCACATAGTTATCAGCAGTCAAAATTGAGGACTTTAAGTGGTTTTAAGACAGAAAATAATTGGGACAAGAACATGGAACTAAACCCAATTTAAATCATGATTTATGAGGAAAAATGGGTAATCAAACAACAAACTTTAAACTATTTGGATCAATGAAACTCCTGATAGATTCGATTCCAACAGTATTTAGCACAAAGATGTAGAATCTTCAAAATTCAGATCCCTAATTGCAAACCAAAACCATTTCGATCCACCATTTTGAACAATAAAACTGACCCACACCAGAGACAAATCCAAAAACTAAGAACAAGTCATTAGTGTAGTAGAACAGAAAGCATAAAATACGTGATTTTTGTAGATACACAAGCAAATTGACCCTGCGAGAAGAAGAAGAAACAATCAAAGAACCAAAACCATTTGGATGAAAGGAACAAACAAACCCATGTCCATAGACACAGGTGTGGGACAAAGAACGGAGCTTGACTTGAATTGTTTGTTGAAAAACCTTGGAAAAGTATTACAGAGCAGTCAAAACGTGAATCAGTAATTACTAATTACCCACTTTCATTTCCATTTTATTATTCCCCTTGTTCCTACAGATTTCCACTACCAAACTTTAAAAGGCTAAGCGCGTGAGTTACGGTTTTACAATTTTCCTCCGGCGAGAAAAAAAATCAGCACCACTTGGACTTTTTGGATCAACCTCTCTCTTTTACCAGACAAATAAAAGAGTTATTTGAAGAACCCGTCTTACTACTATTACCATGTTTAAAACTATTTAAAAAGGCAACATTCTACTAATTTTATCGGGTAATTAGAGTTTTATAAATGTGTTATGTATAATCTCTAAAGTTTTTATAAGGAAAATTGATGAGTTTTTTGCAGGTTATAAGTTGTCACATGGGTAAAAAATTAGTATATCATTCATTTTATTTTTATTTTTAACATTACTATTATCTTATCATCAAAATAGTATTGATGAATGTTTTTATAGTTCGGTTTTTGGGTTAAAATATTTTTTAATATTTCAATCGGAAACCGAAGTACTAATAGTTTTTAAAAAAATTAAAATATTTTTTAAAAGCATTTTTTTAATTAAAATATTTAGCTCGGTTTCGTGGAAACCGAATTGAATATTTTAATTTTGTTTGTTTATATTTTGTTTTTATTTAAATTATAAATTAATTAAATTTAAATATCTTTTAAAGATAAAACGAAATTATTATTTGTTCTATAAATATGTTTATATACCAGTGAATTATAGAAAATGTATATTTTTTGTAAAATTATGTATTAAGTTTTTAAAAATAAAATATTATTTAAAAAAACATAATTAGTACAACACGTAATGATTTTAGTGTGAACATTTGAAGAGAATATGAAAAAATTTTATTTTATTTTTATATATAATATATAAATTAATGATGTGTTTTGATTCTTTTAATAAATGTTATAAACTCTTCACATTTCCATTTTAATAATAATTAATTTTTTTATTTAAAATAGTGTTTTGAAGTATTTAAAATATTGACTTTAGTGAATTCAACAAAATAGTTGTGATGAACGTTTCGGTAGTCTAGTTACTGTTAGACCGAAAATCAGTTTATGTTGTAATTAGCAAAATAATTACGATGTGTAATTATTTTAATTTATTTTCGTAGCTCTGTTTCTGCGATACAGAAAACCGAGCTATGTTAAAAAATAAAATAAAAATCCACAGCTCGGTTTCTGTAGTAATAGAAACCGAACTACTTGAAAAACACGTCATTTCATATGTCCATTACTGCTATATTGATGATTTAAATTTCATCAATGCTATTTTTTGCAGTAATAATGTCTTATTGCAAAAATTTTCCCTAAAATTGATTATCATATTTTATTCTATTTGGGATCTCCAAATCACGTGAGCAAGTCATTCTTAATTAACTAAATTGTATTTTATTCCTAAACCCTAAATTATCTGGAAATTTCCAATTTTGAAAATTGAAATCTCAAAAAATAATTAGCATGAGGATCCTCGTAATATCTAAAAACAGAGATACGAACAAAACAGATCAAACAAGAATAAAAGCAACATATTTACGTCGTTACTTAGTAAAATGAAAAATTAGGGTAACTAATTTTGTCAAATTAACAAAAAAGAAATACAAAAAAAACACAATACTAAGTTTTCATGAATTGGAATACATAAGCAACTTGAATAACAATGAATCATGCTTAATGTTTGTCCCACTTTAGAGGCTTGACAACTTCCCATGTGAAATCAGGGTCATCCCTACCAAATGCCCATACGCAGCAGTCTTCAAGCCCCTTTTGAGATCAAGATTAATAGAAATCATACCAGGCCTAAAATCGAAACTCTCCTTCACAATCTCAAGAATTTCCTTCTCCGGAATCTTCCCCGTACCATACGTATCGATAAATACCGACAATGGTTCCACAACACCAATAGCATACGACACCTGAACAAGACATCTTCTATCCATTCCTGCAGCAACAATGCTCTTTGCAGCTTGTCTCACAATATATGCACCACTTCTATCCACTTTCGTTGGATCTTTCCCTGAAAATGCACCACCTCCATGAGCCCCTCATCCACCGTACGTGTCGATGATTATTTTCCGACCTGTTAGTCCCACATCACCGTGAGGACCACCAATCACGAACCGGCCGGAGGGATTTAAGTGAAAAATGGTTTTCTCATCGAGGTACTTCTATGGGATCACTGGCTTGATCACATGCTCTTTGAGATCAGTTGCGATTTCATCGTTGGTTATGGTCTCATCATGCTGTGTTGAGATTAGAACTGTGTGCACGCAGACAGGAACCATTATCCTTGTAATACTCGACAGTCACTTGAGTTTTCCCATCAGGTCTTAACCAAGGGCAAGTTTTGTTTTTGCGTACTTCAGTGAGACGAGCACCGAGCTTTGTGGCAAGTACGTGAGTAAGAGGCATCAATTCAGGGGTCTCATCATAACCAAACATATGACCTTGATCACGGCACCAATTTCCTCAGGTTTTTTGGTTAGATGACCATGTACTCCTTGAGCGATATCGGGGCTTTGTTGCTCTATGTTTACAAGAACTTTGCAGTTATAGGCATCTAAGCCAACATCTTCGGATAGGAATCCGATGGCACGGCATGTGTCTCGGACGATTTTTTCATAATTTATGTTGGCTTAGTGGTGATTTCACCGAAGACCATGACCATGTTGGTTTTGGTGCGGGTTTCACAAGCAACCTTGCTTTCTGGATCCTCGGAAAGACAGGCATCAAGAACAGCATCTGAGATCTGATCGCAAAGCTTGTCTGGATGACCTTCGTTCACTGACTCTGATGTGAACAAGAATGTCTCCATTGTTCAAACCTGCAAAAATGACAACAAATCTACAAATATGCAATTTTGATACGCAAATTTATCTTTATAGTTTTGGTATTTTTAGTCCTTAAAATTTCATAATCGTAGTAATTATGATCCACAAACTTTATAAGTTTTGGCAAAATTAGTCTCGAAATACTAGCTCAAAATCAAATTTCATTAACCAATTTTATAATTTTGAGAATTAGATTTGTCAAATAATACAAATTTAGAAGATCAAATTCTTCAAACTTTACAAATTGAGAATTAAATATAAATATTTTTGTCACGATCTTGGATCGTAACGGAGGAATAGAAGAAGGAGAGGGATAAAAAGGGGAAAGAATTAGATGGAAGAAAAGGAGGAAGATGAAGATCGAAGGAGGAAAAGGAGAACGGCGGTGAAACCTGTGAAGGAGGTAGAAAACATAATATTCGAAAGATGAATGTTAAACTAACAACACAAGGGTTTTATATTCAAATCCATACAAATAAACCTATAAGTTAATAAAACCCAATACATAATGGGTTCGAACCCGAGAAGTCCATCTAAGGTCAAAGTCCATAATCCATCGTATTATTTCCGTACATTTCCGACTTAGGATCGTCACAATTTTCTCATACGAGAAACACAACATGAGATGGGCATTTAAACAACAAGTTTGCAAATGACCACGATAATACATTCCACCACCGGCCCCGGCGGCCTAAAAATGAATGACGGCGGCGCCTCCAGATGGCTTAGAAGCAAAAATGTAAGCTCCGACATCGCTCTCCTGGATCACACCCTTTTCAATTCTCGACTCATAAAATTGCTCCTTCAACATATAGACCCCATCTCATCAACCAAATCCATTACATTCCATTTATACCAAAAAAATACCTTGAGGTTGAAGATGAACTGAGGAACCTCCTTCTCTTTAACCAGAGCAACAGCACACCCTCCCCACCCAGCTCCGGTCAACCGTGCCCCCAATGCATCATTTTCACGGCAAATCTTCACCAGCTCCTCCAGTTCAGGGCAGCTAACATGATACCAATTGATCAACTACAGCACGTGATTAAACAAAAGGATTTCATTTTACCTGCATTCGTACAGTACACTGCAGCTGTAGTGACTATCGTTCATAAGCTCACCTAGTTTCTTTAACACTTGTTCCTCGCTGCGCTGCGTACCTGTTTAGTTAACTTATACTACAAATGTGCTTTCGGAAGTTACCATCTTACCTTAGTTTCGATGAAACAGTGTCTTTGAAAGCATATACACGTCGTGCTTCTGAGTATACATGAGCAGCTCTCTGAATGATTTGAGTGTCAAAAGAGCATTCAAGTAAATGAAATAGACTAAATTTCACCTGGTGCAGTTTAAATTGTTTGGCTGCTCTCAGGACATCTAAAGATGAGGGAGAATTTGCAAACACTGTTTCAAGCTTTTCATTCATAATTTCTTCAATGTTTTCGTCACTGTAAGGTTCTTCTCTCAAGAATTCCTAACAAGTTATAGCCTAAACATCATAATTAAATTGAACAATTTCATTTATGCGAGATAAGACGATAATACCTTGACGGCAAGAATCGGGTCAGAAGATCCATGTTTACTTGCGAATGATACGCATAACGCTTCAACATCGAAGAGGGTTTTTACTGTAGAGACTGCCTCTTGTGCAGTCATTCCAAGTTTAATGGCAAGTACAATCTGCGAAGGAGGAGATAAGGAATACGAATGAAAATATAGAGGAAGGAGAACTTACAGAAGCTAGACGGCACTCAACAACTCTGTTGTTGTAATTAGTTGCAGCAGTAACTGCTTTCTGGGATTCAGCAAGTGAATGTGCAATAACAAAAGTCCCACCAGCGGGGAGCTGAACCTCGGTTGCTTTGATAGGGTTGAAATCAATGAGAGCAGCAAAACCAGATTGAGCCATAACTGATATTGCCTGTTAAATTGAATTCGAATAAAATAGATCGTGTATGAAAGAAATGGCAGCATGCTTACGTATGTATGTATACCTGGTCCATTCCACCAGATTGAGTTCCGATATGCCTTTCGCATTCACACGTAAGTTGAGCAACTTCTTTCTAGATTTTATATGATCGATCAAACTCAAAACTGAATGCCGATAAAGAGAAAGAATCGAGTCACAAAAACAATGAAGTACCTTGGGAAAGTTTGCGCCAGAAACTGCCATAATTGCGATGGTAGAAGAACAAACAAATGCAGCAGAGCTTGACAAGCCAGATCCTGTGGACAAAAGAATCAAGGCATAGTATTGATTACGATGTTATCTCAACGTAGCGATTCGCTTGAAAAAGCCAATAAAAAGTACCTGTTGGAACAATTCCGTCAACCAGAACTTCGAGACCAAAGTTACCAAAATCTACCCCCTTCAACTTGGAGTGCTCATGGAAACCTTTGTAGCTGAAATGAAATATCATCATAATTTCATGAAAAAATGCCAAATACAGAGGACACTGAAACTGAAAGTTGTGCAAAAATGAGAAGTATACCCGCAAATAAAGTAGTGACCCCATCTGTGATGTTTCAAATCAATATCCTGAAGGTAAATAAAAGCATGATCATTATTTAACATCCTTGAACATTTGAGACATTTTGAAGTAAAAATCCACACAAATATCGCTTTTTTCTTGAATTAAATCGTGGGAAAGAGCCGTACTCTACGGTGCAATCGATTTGTATACTAAAAGTTTAACTTAGATGCTCTTGTATCAGTGCAATGAACAATAAAGTAATTATCTCTTTCTGAAGGAAACATCAATATACCTGATCAGGATCAGCGGGATAGGTACACAGAGAATACTTCTCTTTATTGACATTAGCAATCTTGAGCGTTTTATCACACTCAACCTTTCGAATGGCAACAATTGTATCTTGCCTGATGGCCATTGGTAAAACCGAATACCCTTCATAGTCTATGTGCTCTCCAATCAAATTCACCCGCCCTAAATTTAAAGATTACAAATTCAACTGAAACCCACATAAAAAATCACAAAATTTGGACATTTTGATTAAAATCACACAAGAAAGATTTCATTGAAGTTTAGGATCTCCAACTGGGGTGAGGGAGCGTGTACCAGGAGATCGGGCGTAGGTATCTGGGGGATGGCCAAATAAGTCAATGAAAGTTGACTTCAAAGTATTGAATCGGAGCGTTGCTTCTTCAAGCTGCAACTGGGTTCCATAAACGGGCTCAAGAGACTCGTAAACTGGTACAGGAAGCTCCTCATGTCTTGCCATTGATCCAACGCCTTTTTCCTTCCGATTATCTTCAATTTATATTTGCTATCAGTGGTTTTGTATCATGGATGCGATAAAAGGAAAAAAAGATTTTAACTTTTCTGCATCCACCAGGAAGTACACGAAATAAAGAAATGTTCTTGTTCCGGATGACGACAACGAGTACGAGGGTAACAGCAATCCATGTCTCCATCGTCCACCGATGTGGGTAAATTTCGGTAACTACCCCGGCGGTTACTTTTTTCAAATAATGGGTCACATTTTCTCATTCGGTTAATGATAATTGCATAATTCATTCGTACATTTTTTTTTAATTCATTACTTTTTATATATATTTTAAAAATTTTAAATATTTATATTTATTATTTTATAATCTTAAATTATATTTACACTAAATTATATATTTCTAAAATCATCGTATCACATACCCTATAGATTCACATATCGCTTCATACCCATGCAATGTAGGATTTTCTAAGTTAGGATGTTGTAACTCCACTAAACATAATTGAGCTACAAAATTATTTTAACTTATATATATTTATATTAGTTAATGGTTGAGATCATTTCAATAGTTTTTATTCACATATATCTTGTTTTTTAAAAAAATATATTAATAAGATAAAATATTTGGTTAAAATATAATAAAATAGATTGATTATATTTTTGATAAAATTACGTTTTCATCCTCAAAACATTCAAAGTTTTGACATAGTTCTGCCGAGGAAGATACGAATCGCCGGAAAAAACACCAGGAAGGAATAACAACGCCCAAATTTCATCGGAAACCTTGAAAATAGAGTGACAAAGCCGGTGGTTATCAAAGGAGCAATTTGGGTCACCATTGTGAAAAAGATGTGATGAGAATGAGTTACTATGCGCTGACTTGTGGGCTGATGAAGCATTTATGAAATCACCAAGAAAAATGGACCAAGACAGGGAAAGGATGATGAGATTTCTTGATTGCGAGTCCGAGAAGACAGAGAGCGCTTCCATATGTAAGGAACCAATGGATATTGATAGAGTGATGGAAGTGACGAAACTGTTCTTCGCCATTACACTCCAATTTCTTTGCAGAGTAAAATGATAGTTTTGGTGTTAAAAGATGAAGTGTTTAGTTGTAGATTTGTCTGGATAGAGGAATTGGAACTAAGAAGGAATATCTAGCCTTTAAGCAACCTTTGCTCCAAGCGATTCTCAAACATGACACACAAAATGATGTTTACACGTTTTCAGAAACAAACAGCCATGGCTGTAACACACGCTGATCTTTCTCCAAGGCCAAGAGGATGCCAACTCGGAAGCAAAACAGGTGCATTTCTCATGGTATTTTCCATCTTACTCGGCCTCCTCTGCTTCATACTTTGTCTTGTAGCTGAGGCTTCTCGTTCAGAGGTTTGTTTTCATTCATACTCATCCTACAAAATGAATTACTCTAATATGTGTTGTTGTGCAGGTGAATCAAGCCCCAGACGGATGTGCATATTCAGGAAATGGAGAATTGCCTCTTTTATCAGCTACTGCAGCGTTTTTCTCCCTTGGGGTGGCTGTAACAGTGCAACATGTATATTTACTTATCGCAGTCAGTCAATCATCCCCGCTCGCTGAAGTTTCTTGGCCTTTTCCCTCCAAATCTCTGACGTACCAGGCAGGAGTTCTCTTCATCTCAACATGGTATGTCTATATGTACATTGTCCGAATGGAGAAAGTAAGTAATTTGAGGTGAATGAGTACAGGACGGCGTTTGCTGTGGGAGAAATTCTGCTATTGATCGGACTAAGTGTGGAGTCAGGGCACCTGAATAATTGGGCAGCCTCACGGGCTAGCTGTGTGGTGATCGGACAAGGTTTGTTCACTGCTGCTGGAATTCTGGGACTAATGTCTGTATTTCTTGCATCTTGTCTATGCATAACTGCACTGCGAATTGAAGCACAGTTTCGAGAACTTCAAAATACAAGACAAGAGATGTTAGCAACCTCGGCCTTGTATGCATCACCTCCGAGATCTCCTCGACCTAATCCCCCCGAGACACCATTCACTGGAACAGACCAAACTGCTGCTGTTACTCTGAATCAATTCCTGATATATGTTGATAAAATCTCAAACCTTGTGTAAAATGTAAATGAAAACAACAACTTGTTGATTGAAAATACGAGCTCAAGATCATATTTTCTGTACTGAGAAAAAGACTATACAAACTGTAGAAGCCAACCTATCTCAGTTTCTGTAAGAACAAAAGATGAACAATTTCAGGTTTAGCAGAAACAATGCTATGTACAAATGCAGCATCGCTACAAAGATGATTACGTAAAAGGAATTCATGAACCTGATAGAGACGTGCTCCCATAGAACTGATCGGTGTCAAGGTCGTTGCTGAAGTTCATATCGGACTCAAGTTTCATTGACGAATCACAAACAATTGTGGGAGCTTGATCGCTGGTGATGGAGTTGCTACTGCCAATGTTGTTCTCAGGAGAAACTGCAACTGAATGAACTGAGTGGTCAATGCTTTGATCCAATTCGATCCTTGATATCCCATTCAATTCACTCAAATCATCATAACCATAACCAGTGCCAATTGTTGGAATCCCATGTAGCAAATACAATTCCTTATTGCTCTCCTTCTGATTCATGCACTGTGACCTTGTATTTTCGAAGACGGGCAAGTTTCTCTGATCTATACCGTGCAACGGAAGAGTCGAAGTGAAAGGATTATGCGGTAAGCATAATTGTGTAAGACGAGAACGATATTTCTGCAGAAAAAGGTTGTAAAAAAGAGTAACTAGTTAACTAAAGAGAAAACATGTGATAAATAAACCTGAAGGTGACTGGATACATTATCTCTTTCAAGTCTTGGGACATTCATAACTTCAAGAATTCTCTTAGGTGTGGCTTCTGCAACACAGGTATCACAAAATGAGTATATGAAAGACTGAGAAAATAAGTGATAAACATACTGTCTATTCCGAGATGATTAACAGCATTCACAAATTGTTGATGAAGCTCAACTGTCCATTCCACCCTTTGTTTCTTCAAACTAAATGGTGTATCCCATTCTTCACACTTCCTTTTCGTCGAAACTTTCCAATTACCTTCAGTGACATACTCATATGGTTTCTGTAATCTATCTTCATCAAACTCCCGTTCCTTGAGGGCATGGGGGTTTTTGCGAACGATATGCTGCCATATGGTCTTGAGGGCTTCCATTCTAATTGGTTTTATAAGATAATCGGAGGCACCATGTGTGATGCCTTTCATCACAAGGTCATTTGAATCATCTACTGACATCACTGAGACAAGAAACAGATTGAAATATGAACACCACAAATAGAATCCCACAAAATAACTTACTGATTACTGGAAGGTTCATTTCTTGAGCAATTTGATCGAGAAGCTTGAACCCATCCATGGCAGGCATGTAAACATCGCTTAGTACAATATCATATCCATCTTTGTTATCTCTAAGAAATTTCAAAGCCTTCTCTGCTCGATCACACTTGGTTACTGAAAACACAATCGCAGAGATAACATAAAACATTTCAACACCTTGGATCAACAAAGGAACGATGACTTGAACAAGGCAAAACGAGGAAAATAATTGCGTGTTTGATATTAAACCTTGGTAATGACAATTGAGGAGCATCTTCCCCAAGATCATCAGACAAGTGAGGTCATCATCCACGATAAGCACTCTTAGACCCGCTGGAAACTTTCCCGGAACTCCGTCAGGCGACTTACTGTAGGGATTTAAAGTTGCACAAGGCATGTGATTTGCTGCAAGATTCACATGAAATCAGCGCAACCCAGATGTGAGTTACTTATCAATCGCAATTCTTCCGCCCAAACGGAATTTGTAATCGGTTGCAGAAGAAGATAAATTGAAATGGTTGGAGAGCTGCAGTGTGGGTGAATATAAAGTGCAAGTGCATATGGGGTTCAACATTCAAGAAAGTGTTACCGAACTGCAATTGCCACGTTTTGGTGCGGGAGAAAGAAAGAACCTGGGTTCGCTATGCGCAGTTAAGACGCGAGAACCCACGTTCTTTCTTTCTCGCGCACCAAAACTTTGCATCTTGCAGTTCCCCAGCCTTTAATCAAATTTTCTGATTACAATTTTTGTTCTTTTGGATCTTCGGCTCACTACAGTGTAAGTGAAAAGGCAATAATCAGCTGGTCCCAGTATCTATCCACCTTCTCTTTCAGCGCAGCTAGCATTATTCCAGAGCAGAAATTAGCCTGAAGATTCCTTGCTTGTTTCTTTCCCCAATGGCCAAATTCATGGATGTGCATGAAATTAAATGAATGCAGTATTGAAGCAAGCAACTTCTCATTTACAGTAAGAAGTAAATAAGATTGATTCCGATAGTAAAGTGGAATAAATGAAGATGGTAATTCCGTTTCTGCGAACTCTGGCGCCCACAGCTTGGTTGGGTTGCCATAAATGATAAAGCTGTTATCTTCCCATGTGATCCGGACCCGGATAGCTCTCCACCGACCCATTCCTTCACCTCTCGTCTCTCCCCCAGTCCCACCACGCCGTATTTTGGCTTTGGCGTAGCCCAACTTTGACTGTTTATCTTCTCTCCATCGTGGGTATCTGTTATTGCACATTTCTGTTCTTAGTGCTTGCGAATCTCTCTGCAACGTCAAATCTTTTGATTCCGGGCTTCTAAGTTTTGTGGTGAAAATGGTTATGGAAGTTTTACACGAAGAGGACGTTGTTAACTGTGCAGATCATCCTCACCTTAACAGTACCCCAGGTGGGATCTGTGCCCTTTGTCTTCAAGAAAAGCTTGGAAAGCTTGTTTCTTCCTCTTTCCCGGCGGCGATTTTCCCATCTTCATCTCCTTCATTTAGATCTGATGCTGGTATCAACTCCCCAGATAGAAGCGGCCCCAGTAAGGCGCCTCTTCAAGATCCACACCCTATTTCTTCCACTACCAAATCTGGTAGCAGAAAAAAAGAATTTGACCGTTACTCAAGGATAATGCGATCGCCTTTTGTTTCTTCTCTCAAGAAAAAAAACAAAGAAATTTTAGGGTTCGGAGATTCTGATTCCCCAAATAATTCCTTGAAAAGAAGCATGTCCTCTGCAACCCCGAGAAGAAGTGTCCATTTCCTCGACGAAAGCCCCAATACAAGAGGTTTCTGGTCATTTCTTCACTCCAAGAACGCTTCTTCTTCAAAGAAATCGAGTAGCAACCTCAAAGATACGATAGGATCATCTTCTGTAAGCGGTGTTGGTGGCACAATCAGATCAAATGAGAAACAAAGCGGAGGCTCCTTAACTATTGCTACGAATGAGAGTTCTGACGAAGATTCATCTGACAGAAAGGTTTCAAGATCCAGATCATTAGGCTGCGGCAGTGGAGGCTTCTCAGTTGGTTTCCTTGAAAAGTTATCCACAGGCTTCGGCGATTGCAATCTACGCAGAGTGGAGTCTCAGAAAGAAGGAAAGAATACGTTAAATATTGAACCAGAGAGGCGAGAAAAATTAAGACTAGATGGGAATTTCAGTGCAAATTCATCATCTCCATCTTCTTCACACTGGGGTGCATCATCAGTTCATGATAGTAGCAGCGTAGGCAGAAAATCAGTATCAGTGCATAGCAGAAGCAAAAGCTGGGCATGGGTATTTTCAAGCCCAATGAGAGCTTTCTCCAATTCTCCAGTGAGGAAGAAGAAGGAATCATCTTCAAGCAAAAGATTAACTCCCAATTTATCTGCGATCCCTTCCTTATTGACTATGAGCTGAAAAACGATTACTGTAAACACCAGTTCCTTATTTGCACTTTGAATGAATGAATTGTCATTATTATTCATCTCTTTTGAGTTAAACAAGAAAGCTTGAAATCTATGACTAGAATGAAAAAGCTATATGATTTTACGATACAAGTTAGTGGCTCCAACGATTACGAGGAGAAAGAAGATCAAAGATGCTGCACCAGAGATGGCTAAGGCAGCAGCAGCCTGGTTACAGAAATCTTGGAATACATAGCAAACTTTCTCCCATTGTGCACGATGAAGGCCATTGTAAGCGATGATACCCACGTTGAATGTGGCTCCAAGGCTTGAGAAAAGGATAGCAACCATTGTAGCATCTAGAATAAGTGTTAACAATGTAAGACCCTGCATTCCACCTCTGTTTATAAGCGTCGCAACTAAAGAGAAGATCGAATGGAGAACTGCTACTCCATTAGCCACCACAAAGTAGCTGCAAATCAACATAGAAAACGTGAATGAGACAACAACAGTGATTGAGGAGTGGTATTTTGTGTGTTACATTAGAGAAGGGAAGTCATGGAAATAAACTGTGATTCTTGTAGTGAAACCAGGTAATCCAGGCGAGAGAGTGAGGAAGACAGTCTCTGTTTCTTCATCTGATGCAATAACAGCTAAAGCACCGAGTGAAAGCAGCAGGGCGATGACTCTAAGCAACAAATCGCAATACAAACTTGCGTATCTTCTACTCCCTCTTTCTCCAAGTAGCTTTTCCCTGTCTCTAAGAGCTGCCCTTTCAATCTCAGCTCCTGCAGCACTCGAAGACTCCATCTTTTTCTTAGAAGTAAGTGAAAGTGGTACGGGCGTATATATAACGATATGTATATGATAATGGGAATGATATGATCGTCACTGTAAAGGTAAAGGCCGGGGCCTGCCCTGGTTTTGATAACATGAGTCAGTCAAAGAGCCTCAAAAGTATTATTGTGTACTCGGTTGAGAATGGTGAACTCCATAATTGTTACTAGGTTTTGACTAGAGATCATCAACTGCTTTTCTCACGCCCTTTTAAGTATTACTGTCATTGTTTTAACTATGTTTTCAACCGCTTTTTTTAATATTTGAAATATGTATATTTTGTTTAAATTCGTTTTTTTCATGTTTTCATCCCATAACAAATTAATATCTTACTTTCAAAAAATGAGATAATTAATTACAAAATTGAATATAAAATAATATAATAGATCATATAGTTTTTTAGTGTGGATATAAAATAAATACTAAGTTATATTATATTTTAAATAGTAATTAATATATGTTATTGTTAATATTGAACATATCGATGGTTTTAGAACATAGGTTTTGTTCATCCACACTACACATTCATTTAATTTTGGTTAGTTGAAATCATTTTTAAAGTTTGTTTTCAAAATAATAATAATAAATTCATGCTTCAATCACGGTCAAAATCTCAAATGAACTTCGAGCTTCTCGCTTATCGCTTCCTTTCTGGAGATTTTATTCTCTCTGATTTTCATAATCCTAGGAATTGTGCACTGAATAGTGCAGATCTGCTGATTAATGTACATGTTTTCTGATCTTGTTCTTGAATCCAGCGAAGCAAGAAAAGGAAAGACGAAAAACAAGATATCTACCATTATTGGCATCGTTATTATTTGGGAGTGGTATTGTCTTTCAATTCACCTTTTGCAAATGCAGTGTGCTGTAATTTAACAAATCCCGTACTCGACTTTGTTGAATTTTGGTCGACCAGTACCAGTTACATACTTTGCTACTACGCACGCAAAAGCTAGGTTTTTCTTTTCTGGGTTTCAAGATAATGCCGTTTCCTTGATTTTTAATTTGTTTATTTATGGTTAGAGTGAATCTAAGAGTTTATCTGTTAATTGCGATCTATCCCGCTTACTCGATTATGATTTTTTGCTCACTTCCTTTTGCCAGCCGCTGATTAAGGGGTCGCGATTGATCTGCCCTGGAAGTGATTTTTTTAAGAAAACTTTAACGCTCTGAAGATTTGTTTTTCCGCATATGATTGGCGGTATTTGGGTCGATTTTGAATGAGGTTAAAGCGTGTGTTATGTATTGGGGTTTTGAGTAATGGGGTGTGTTTTTGGGAAAGAGATTAAATCCACTGGACCACCTAGTGGCGTTGGTATAACCAGAAATGGGGGAGGAGGTACAGATGTTGTTGTGCCTTCTAGTGTAAGGGGGAATTCAGTAGTTGGTACAGCGAGTAAATATGATGAGTTTGGAGATAGTGCACGGAAATGTGATAATGTTGAAGCTCAGAATGATGGGGAGCAGAAGGATCATACTGTACAACGCCTTCGAGGGAGAAGGAAGTCGAAGCAGGACCCTAAACTTGGCAAACCTCCGAATAATATACACGGCGAGCAAGTAGCAGCTGGATGGCCAGCTTGGCTCTCTGCTGTTGTTGGAGAGGCGATTAATGGATGGACACCTCGTCGTGCTGATACTTTTGAAAAAATTGATAAGGTAATAATGGATTATGGTTATGTTCCATTTATTTTTGTTCAGTACTAGATTGATTATTTCTCATTACTTATGGTTGTGGCTGATATTAGATTGGTCAAGGGACTTACAGTAATGTTTATAAAGCTAGAGATACATTAACGGGAAAGGTAGTGGCACTAAAGAAGGTTAGATTTGATAACTTGGAACCAGAAAGTGTGAGGTTTATGGCGAGGGAGATACTTATTTTACGTCGATTGGATCATCCAAATGTTGTGAAATTACAAGGTTTGGTGACCTCAAGAATGTCATGTAGTTTGTACCTTGTGTTTGATTATATGGAGCATGATCTGGCTGGCCTTGCTTCAAGTCCTGCAATCAAGTTTACTGAGCCACAGGTAGATTCCAGTTACTTCATTCTCTAGATTTGTTTATCCTCACGTTTTGAAATTCGGTTACCAGGTAAAATGCTACATGCAACAATTACTTAAAGGACTTGAACATTGCCACAATCGTCATATCTTGCATCGTGATATTAAGGGTTCGAATCTCCTAATCGATGACGAAGGGGTGCTTAAGATAGCTGATTTTGGATTAGCTTCCACTTTTGATCCCAATAACAAGCAACCAATGACAAGTCGTGTTGTCACTCTTTGGTATAGACCACCAGAGCTTCTTCTTGGTGCTACTGATTATGGTGTAGGTGTTGATTTATGGAGCGCTGGTTGCATCTTAGCTGAATTATTTTATGGGAAACCTATAATGACCGGGAGGACAGAGGTAACTTTATTTCCTCCTTAATCACAACACTTATTTGATGATGTTTTCTAATCACTATGATTTTGTAGGTGGAACAATTGCACAGGATCTTCAAGCTATGTGGTTCCCCTTCAGAAGAGTATTGGAAAAAATCTAAGCTTCCTCGTGCAACAATTTTCAAGCCTCAACAATCGTACAAGGGATGCATACCTGAAACGTTCAAAGATTTTCCACAGTCATCAATTCCTTTGATTGAAACTTTACTTGCAATTGACCCAAGCAAACGCTTGACTGCTACAGATGCACTAAACAGTGATGTAAGTTAGTTTTATAACTTATGTTGCTGTATTGGCTTGATATGTAAGAATTTGGTGAACTGTGTGTTTCTGGTACAGTTCTTTGCAACCAAACCTTATGCTTGTGATCCTTCTAGCCTTCCCAAGTACCCACCAAGTAAGGAAATTGATGCAAAACGTCGTGATGAGGAAGCTCGAAGGTTTATGTTGCAATCTTCATTTAGATATTTTTCTTACAAAACTGAAAATAGAATGATTGCAGGTTAAGAGCTGCCGGTAAAGCACAAGCTGATGTGAGGAAGAAAACACGTAGCCGTGATCGACGTGCGATCCCAGCCCCAGAAGCTAACGCTGAGCTTCCAGCCAATATTGATGTTAGTAGCAAGTGAAAGTTGATGTTATAACTTATAATACGTGCTCTTACTAGTCTTCGATTGAAGCAGAGAAGGCGCTTAATCACACATGCAAATGCAAAGAGCAAAAGTGAGAAGTTCCCTCCACCTCATCAGGATGGAGGAATTGGATACCCGTTGGATTCTTCAAGCTTCGCCCCTCCCGATGTGCCATTCACCTCAATGAATTTGTCCTACGCAAATCATCCTCCTATGGATACTTGGTCTGGACCTCTAGGTGATGCTTCTGCACCAACAAGAAAACAAACCAAACAGACAAAGAAGAAAGACAGGAGGTAATAGTATAGCAAGTTCTACATAGCCACTGCAAATCTGAGCCAAACTCTTTTATTTTTTTGAGGTAATTTTTTATGCATGCTTCTCATTGTCTAAACGACATTGAAGATTTCTCATTTGTATGGAAGCTACAAATTGATATGTTTTACATCAAGCTGATTGTCTTCCAAATGCATGACATGGGAAATCGAGGACAATCGACATAGAAAGCATGAATGACAACAAGAGTGATTGATGGAGTGGTATTTTGTGTGTTACATTAGAGAAGGGAAGTCATGGAAATAAACGGTGATTCTGGTAGTGAAACCAGGTAGTCCAGGCGAGAGAGTGAGGAAGACAGTCTCTGTTTCTTCATCTGATGCAATAACAGCTAAAGCACGGAGTGAAAGCAGCAGGGCAATGACTCTGTGCATCAAATCACAAAACAAACTTGCGTATATTCTACTCACTCTTTCACCACGTAGCTTTTCCCTGCCCCTAACAGCTGCCCTCCCAATCTCAGCTCCCGCACCACTCGGATCGGACAAATATGCTATATAGCTCATTCTAAAAAATCTATTTGCTAAATAGCATATTTTGATAAAGTATTGGACCTGTTTTATTATTTTGTTAGTTAAATAACTTTTTTTATATAATTTTATTAAAATAAATCAAATAATTCGAATATTATTTATATAACTTAATTTTTAAATATAAAAATTATTTAAATACAATATATTACGATTGAATTAATTCTACGAATTTGAATTCGGGCAATTATTTCACATATCGATCAATATGAAATAAATATTCCGATTCGAACCACCTATGTATTCGACACTATAACCCGGTACCCTCTATTATTTCACATATCGATCGATATGAAATATATTTTTCGATTCTCGGGTATTCTACACTATAACCCGGTGCTACCGGGTATGTGAAATAATAGGTGAATGTATTGATGTGTGAAATAATAGGTGCTACCGGATTATAGTATCGAATACCCAAAAATCGAAAAATATATTTCATATTGATAGATATGTGAAATAATTGCCCGAATTCAAACTCGTAGAATCAATTCAATCGTAATATATTGTATTTAAATAATTTTTATATTTAAAAATTAAGTTATATAAATAATATTCGAATTATTTGATTTATTTTAATAAAATCATATAAAAAAAGTTATTTAACTAACAAAATAACAAAATATGCTATTTGTCAAATACTTTATCAAAATAGGCTATTTAACCAATAGATTTTTTAGAATGAGCTATATAGCAAATTTGCCACGATCATATGTATAAGCTACGATCATATTTATAGACAACAATTAATCCCACTTCAACCTATTATAGAAATAGAAGTTCAATCATTTCTATATAGTAAATGCTCACATTGTATTATATACTTTAAGTGCAATTAATGACTTATGAATTAGATAATTCTCAATACATCATTATTTATATATAAGTATAATATTAGATTAGTAATCCAACAATGTTACTTTATAATTATGTAGTGTATATTTGAGCTCAATCTGATCGTCCTCAGAATAATGTATCCATAAATCAATCTAGTCTATCAATTATATTAATATAAGATTGAATCGACATTTGTTAAATGTCAACAAAACCTATAATAATCACGAATATCAATAAAAAAGAATGACAAAGATTACGATGTGAAAGTGTAGCATGGAAAATTACATGCAATATGATCAAATATGTTTATTTTCAACTGGACCAATTAACCATTGTGGGATCTAAACTATGTAAATATAACTTTATAAACAAAAGAAAGAAAAATAATGCATAAGACTCTTAATCTCCCACGTAAACTAAATATATTTTAAATACATAACTCATATGAGCTCTTTAGTGAACGGATCTACAAGTATGGAGTTATAACTAATATGTTCTACAACTAAGTTAATATAAGCTACTATTTTCTCTTATAATAAGATATTTGAGTTCAATTCATTCAAATTTAAACGAACTCGTGTTTTTGTTAGAAAATAAAACTTTTCAATATTATCACAAAATAACTTGATCTAATGAGAGTCTAGACCACTTAATAAACCTGAATGTCGAGAACTGAGATGAATCTTCGTAACGGAGGGTCCGGGTACCAATTCCTTGCTTATGCAAATTCCTCACGAATTTCACTTGAGGCATAGATTCCTCACGAATTTCAACTACAATATAATTCCCTGCAATTCAGGTCGAATTCATCATGTTTTTCCCCTACTATACAATTCCTCACGATTTTTCTCTCACATGTGTAATTCCTTGGGAATTTGGAGCTGTAACACAATTTCTTGCGATTTTTACTCTTTAACTATGTTGCATCCAAGCTTTTGGTTATTGCTACTCTCGCTTCGGAAGGGTACCGAATCACATCAAAATCTACAAAGTTTTCAAGAAGCATTTCATTTTTTTAAACATATTTGACAATGATTTTTAAATGTTGTTGGTCATTAATAATAATAGTTTTATTAACATCAAATTGATGAGATGTTCAAATATTGTATTTTAGTTTTCAAGTTTCAAATAATGACTATCATTATAATTTATATAATTATATTTATAGAATTGTGGGTCAAGAGCCGCTTCAGAAATCTTATTCTCCTAAAATTTCCGCTTCAGCAATTCCGCTTCGTAGTTTCGACGAATCCAAACATCATAGCTCTACAACACTATTCATCTAAAAAATTAATTGAGATTTTGCCTTGCATATATAATTGCTTGCGAATTTTGTGATATAACACAATTTATCACGATTTTTACTCTGTAACACTATTCATACAATTTATCGTGAATTTGACTTGCACGTATAAGTCCTCGTTAATTTTGAATTGTAACACAATTCACCACAATTTTTACTCCTCAATACTATTCATCTAAGAAATTCATGACCAATTTGGATAGGGAATACAATTCATCGCGATTTTTCGTTATTGCCAAATTCCTCATGAAAATCTCACTTAGAAGTATTTCTCTGGACTTAGACTCAAATTTCGAACACTTTTTCTGTCCCACATCTATTAGAAAAACAAGGTCTAATAGTTCAACTTTGGGTCAAAAGTCTAATCGCATCCACGTTGACTCATTTACTCAAAAAATGTTAAATTTCATCTCTGGTAGCCTTTACAACATCTCGAATGGTTCGTGATACATTCTAATCAATATCCGAACGTTAGAAAGATGAAAAATACCCCTGACGTAACTTCATCTCGAAAGAGTCCACAAAACACTGAAAATATCCTATGAGATATGCAACGCGATTCTCGAGGTGTTCAAATTACAATAATTACCATTGTATTGTTTCACATCGAAACTATCAAAAGCCACTCAGAATGTCATTGTATACGTACCATACGATTCCCGGGGTGTCCAATTTATAAAAATACATCTCACCTCGAAACTATTTGAAACCACTCAACATATCATTGGAGATGTGTCATACGATTCACATGGTATACAAATTATGAAAATACATATAACGTCACATTGACGCAACACACATTTTGGAAGAAGTGTTTGATGATTCCCGGGATATCCAAATTAAGAAAATACCGCCAGACAATATCAGTTTTAAACGTAGTTCACCCGATCTATCATATCTACCGTAGTATTCACCACGACGATAAGATCTGATTTGTTTAATTTTCTTTGTCAAGTTGATTTTTAACTTGAGCATTAAAAATTTTCAATACATAAAAAACCTAAACATATTCATGAATGAGATAAATGTAACAAAATCTAGATTAGTCATCTGTGCATATAATAAAAAACTGTAGAAATGATCCACAAATATCATTATAAATTAAATTTTAAATATTCTCTTATTAGTTTATTTATTTTTTATACAATTTTGTTGGACACTAATCTCTCCATCAATCTTTTGTGCTTCTAAATCTCACTTGTTAATTTTCTTGATCTTAGAGTAAGTGAGGGGTATATATTATATATAAGGAATTGTATATGATAATAGGAATGCTATGATGGTCTGTGTACACGTAGAGGGCGGGGCCTGCTCTGGTTTTGATAACATGAGTCGGTCAAAGTATTATTGTGCTCGGAACTCCATAATTTTAACTAGGTTTTGACTAGAGATCATCAACTGCTTTTCTAACGCCCTTTCAACTTGTTATTCAATAAAGTAATAACAAATTAATAATAAGAATAAATATCTTACTTTCCATAAATAATTAAATATAACATTTTATAATAATATTGGTCTAAGTATTTTGATATTTGGATATAAAATAAATATTAATTTATAGTATATTTTTAATAATAATTAATATATATTATCGCTAATATTTAACATATCATTGGAATGAAGTTTTGATTGATATAAAAACCTATTAAATTAAATTAAATTAATTGGATTTAAACTAGATCGTGTTTCTTATCGTTTTGGTTCGAACCGATTAATCGATTAAAATCGGTATGGTTTTAGAATATAGGTTTTCGATTCATCCACACTACTGCATTCATTAAATTTGTGTTCAAATTATTGAGTTGAAATCATTTTGAAAATTGTTTTCAAAATAATAATAATAATAATAATAATAAATTCATCTTCAATCACGGTCAAAATCTGAAGATGAACTACGAGCTTCTCGCTTCTGGTGATTTTATTCTCTCTGATTTTCATAACCGTAGGAATTGTGTACTGAATAGTGCAGATCTACTGATTAATGTATTTGTTTTCTGATCTTGTTCTTGAATCCAGCGAAGCAAGAAAAGGAAAGACGAAAAACAAGATATCTACCATTATTGGCATCGTTACTATTTGGGAGCGGTATTGTCTTTCACTTCACCTTTTGCAAATGCAGTGTGCTGTAGTTTAACAAATCCAATACTCGACTTTGTTGAATTTTGGTCGTCCAGTACAAGTTACATACTTTTGCTACTAGGCACGCAAAAGCTAGGTTTTTCTTTTCTCGCTGTGATTTTTAATTTGTTTATTTATGGTTAGAGTGAATCTTAGAGTTTATCTTTTAATTGCGATCTATCCCGCTTACCCGATTATGATTTATTGCTAACTTCCGCAGGCCCGGCGCTAATTAAGGACTCGCGATTGATCTGCCTTACAAGTCTGATTTTTTTTAGAAAAACATTAACGCTCTGAAGATTTGTTCTTCCGCATATGATTGGCGGTATTTGGGTAGATTTTGAATGAGGTTGAAGCGTGTGTTATGTATTGGGGTTTTGAGTAATGGGGTGTGTTTTTGGGAAAGAGATTAAATCCACTGGACCACCTAGTAGCGTTGGTATAACCAGAAATGGGGGAGGAGGTACAGGTTTTGTTGTGCCTTCGAGTGTAAGGGGAAATTCAGTAGTTGGTACAGCGAGTAAATATGATGAGTTTGGAGACAGTGAACGGAAAAGTGACAATGTTGAAGCTCAGAATGATGGGGAGCAGAAAGATCATACTGGACAACGCCTTCGAGGGAGAAGGAAGTTGAGGCAGGACCCGAAACTTGGCAAACCTTCGAATAATATACACGGCGAGCAAGTAGCAGCTGGATGGCCGGCTTGGCTCTCTGCTGTGGCTGGAGAGGCGATAAATGGATGGACACCTCGTCGTGTGGATACTTTTGAAAAAATCGATAAGGTAATAATGGATTATGGTGATCTTCCATTTATTTTTGTTCACTATTAGATTGATTATTTCTCAGTACTTATGGTTTTGGTTGATATTAGATTGGTCAAGGGACTTACAGTAATGTGTATAAAGCTAGAGATACAGTAACCGGAAAGGTAGTGGCATTGAAGAAGGTTAGATTTGATAACTTGGAACCAGAAAGTGTGAGGTTTATGGCGAGGGAGATACTTATT